>APFE031225957.1:137034-215672 GCA_000404065.3 Pinus taeda | reverse complement strand
ACCATCGCACCCTACAGAGGAGCCATTCAGTATGCATCGCACCCTATACACTGGGAAGGTGATATGCATCACACCATCTGCACTGGGTTTTCAGTATGGTCCAGGTTTGACCATTTATGAGCAGTTTTTAGTGGAGAACCTCTGGGAGATGATGTAATCAGCTGACCTTGCCCCTTTAGGCAGTGAAGCAACGATTTTAGGGACTTAGGAGCCCTCATTTTATGGACATTTATGATTGGGGTTGAAGTGCCCAAAAATGTCTATAACAACAGGCCTTCCCTAGCTCGGGGTGAATGTGTTGGGAGGGCAGTGATTGTTTTATACTTGCAAGGAAATCATTTCTACAAGCTCTACGTTGGCCTAGGTAGAGGCTCAATAATTATTCTAAGTTACTCTTCCTCAAGCTTCTTCTTTTATTTTGCTATTGAGAAGGGATGTCATCAGTTGTAGATTTTTGGTGACTCTATGATTGTTATAGATTGGTTTAATGATATTTTGAGATGTCACATGCACAGACTGTACCCAATACTTGAAGAGATTTTACATTTAGAACATGCTTTTGATTGGATCTCATGTTTCCATATTTACAAGGAAAGAAAATCCACTATAGACTCATTATCTAAAGCAGTCACTTTACAGGTTTTGGGAAATTGGAAGATCGTTGAGAAGATATATGATAATGTTTCAAAATATTATCACAATTCTTTTATAGATTCCCTATATATGGAGATTTAACAAGACTCAATATAACTCTATCTATTTTTTATCTCTTAAAATTCCTAGGTGACTAGGAGAATATGTATGTAATGTAGCTTTTATTTTCAATACATATTTTGCAGATGGATATATTTTATGGACTTGATAAGTAATTTTTGTTTTTTCTCTTAGATAGTTGTTTAACCAACTTTTGAATGGACATCAATGCATATACATAACAATTTTTTTCATAATAGAAATTACGATTAAAAAAATAAATAAATAAAATTGACAATCTCTACACATTGGATTCCATACTAATAAGAAATTGCATTTCATAAAAAATATCTTTATTTTACATTTTGGTGGGTCTCTAAGTATTTATACTCTGCAAAAATTAGGGTTGTGGTTAGTGGCCTTTGTTTATTTCAAATTTTTACTTCAATTGTTGATTTAAAACATAGGCAATATCTTCATATTGGGAATTGGTCTTGCTACCCACCATTTTGTGGAAAATATCCCTATGAGAAAAATTTTCTCCAAGATGGTGTTCAGCCAACGGCCCCTTGCAGCCAACAACTAGCTTGTTGTTCCATTTCTCCACCATCTAAGCCAGCCATGTGGTCCCTCACCCATCTGCTATGATTGTATATTTGGAGGTGGGCATCCTGAACTTAAAGGTATGCCACGTCATTGGGTAATTGAGTATTGTAGTTCACTTATCATGGATACTTCTGGGCATGGATTAACGAGGGGATTTGGTGGAAAGAGTGGGCTAGTCTGTGCTCTTGTCCCCTGGACCTATTTTGGATGTTAACCTTGGACCTTAGTCTCGTGCGATATCTTTTACTTACCTTCGGGCTTTAGGGATGGTGCTACATGAGAAACCCTAATTTTGGTTGCATGGTCTCTCTCCCTCAACTACATATCACACTCCAATTCCACTCATTATAACCTCATTCATCATTTCTACCACATGGGTCCACATTCATCCACTAGGTCCACATAGGGTTCGCCTTCCCCTTCCCCTTGCCCACACCTTAGGTCGGGCCTGGAATCATGCCCCCGAGGTTGATATAGCTGAAAAGAAAATTAAAAGGATAATTAGCCACATTCAATTGGAATATGTACTAAAAAATACAAAATATGGTCGGGACAAATACATTTAGCACGTGGGAAAAATCCAATACATGAGCTCTACCCCATCATCATGGCCATCAACTTGGTTCCTATACGCCCTAGATGAGCATCTTTTATCATTCAGGAACCCATGATTGTCCCAACCCTTGATAGGAAATAAACCACCCTACCTTAAAGGGGGTATCCACTCATATATCTTACACATCATGCTCTTATCCCTTGATCCTAAGCAATCAACTAAAGAAGAAATATAAAAGATAAAAGGCATATAAAGAAGGGTGGAAAATCAAGGTCGGGGCACCTCATGTACCATGATTTATCCCTCCTATAAATTATATACCTTAGTGTGGGCTTCCATTCATTAGCTACCCTTGTACCCCAACATGTGGCCCATGGTTGCTACTCTCACTCCCTACTCCACTCATCTCTTTATCACATGCAACCGCCCTTTAAAGGATGTACCTTGGACATACAATCCCCTTTAAAAGTAGAAACCACCTAATAAGATACTTGGTTAATCCCATTTGGAGCTTAGAGACATTAGCACATGCCCAAACCCACTATGGAAGGGCATGTCATTATTGTAATGGAAGGCCAGGGGATGCATTGGACCTTATACAAGATTAAGATGGTCCCCATTTTGGGTTTGATCTCCATATATAGGGTCCTAACCCTCCAAATGAATACATGGGCCTCCACAACAGTAGAAAACACTCCATGGATCCCCGGAGATGCTCAGAGATTGCTCGAGATTGACCTTTTGGACAAAGAAGATGTACCTAGTTCACCATGTCGAGTCAACCCCACAGTTTTACTTGCACTTGGAAAATGAACCAGGACTTGTATGTTGATGTGGTATCACTTACGCCATCATCTGAGCCCTTATATATGGTTTACAGGAATCTTCGACCTACTTGGAAACCCATGAGGTCACTTGTGTGCCCCCACACCCATTAGAAGCAACACGTGTTTATTATTTGTAGAACAAGGGGCCAACCCCTTATCCACTACTTTTGAGAGTCCTATACATCATTGTGGCACTTATGGACTTCATCAAGATTCTAAAAAGGCCCAACAACATGTATTATTGATCATTCAACCTCTTGAGAGGCTTATTATTTTGTTAATGGGCTAATTTAATGGGCTTGTCACCAAAAGTTAGTTATTTGTACATTATTTTTATTTTAGGGGCTAATGTAGGCCCAAGTAGCTAAATCAAACTCATTAAAAATGTATAAATAGAAGTGATGATGATTCATTTTAGCATCATCGCTTGGTTTGGACTTGTATCTCTCTAGATATTTTCACTATTCCTTCTTGGTGGATGAAATTTTGGAGCATGGACGAATTTTGATGTTTGGATTACCTCTTCTTGTCTTCAAGCTTCTTGATTGGCAATTTTTTTATGGTTGGATATATTCTCTTATAGGTAAGTACAAAATTTAATGCTATTCTTACTTTTACTTTGTCACATGCATTGATGATGGGATTTTCTCTATACTAGGGCTAATTGCTGCATGTATTTACTACAAAATTGTCGAATTTTTTTTCTAAATAGCATCTCTTTATGTATGGGCCATGTATGTTGAACGCATTTTGCTATGTATAATTATATGGTTAAATTTGTCTTGATAATCCTTCTCATTTTGCAAAACGAAGTATAAAAGCTCTTAATGTCACTCTCCTTTTCCCTAATTCTAAACGAAGTTTTCCTTGAAGCGTCCTTGACCTAGAAACAAAGTCCATTCTCATTATTCTTCTTAACTCCAATCTCTCCAAAGGATTAGGCACAGGTCTACCATAAGGTGATCATTTTAAGAACCATTTTTCTTCACCTCTTCTTATTTATTCTAGGTCTAGCCACGTTAGGCTCCTAGGGCATCACTTTCCCAACAAATCACCCATATAAAAACTTTGATCTCTTGGCCTCTTCTGCTTTGATGTGTATCCTAGGTCCCCTCTAAATTTGAGGTGATTCTTAAGGTAGGATTGTGAGATATCCCAAGCCCTAGCCTCGAGTCCAAATTTTTCTCTAGGTTTTCCTAAGCTATTACCTCATAGGGATCATTTTATCACCTTTAAGTAAAGATGGTTTCTTTTATCCCCTTCTTTTCCTAGTTTAGGTCAAACTCATCATTGGTTTCTAAACCCCTCCTCTTGACCTACCCTAGGTTCCATTAGGGGACTTTTGAGGTCTAAAATGGGCCTCCTAAGAAAAAAGTACAACCAAAATAAAATTTATAAGAACGAATAGGATTCAAGATGATGATGTCAACCATGGGGGATGATTCACCACTTTTGGAGTAAAAAGTAAAAAAATAATAAAATAATAAAATAATAAAACTATTTAGATTATCTTTCGGATACATTGCATTAGGGTTTTTTTTTTATTGACGTTTTGAACCAACAACAGTGGTTCATCTTGAGGATGTGAAAGATTATTGAAAGACTGGTCTCATTTTCAGGATGAGACCAATCTTTCAATAATCTTTCACATCCTGAAGATTAACCACCGTTGTTGGTTCGAAACGTCGATAAAAAAGAAACCTAATGCAATGTATCCAGAAGATAATCTAAATAATCATGAGACTCGCAGAAACCTCAAAGACAAGATAATAAAACTACTTTTTCAACCCTTATTTTCAACTTATCTCCCTAAGGTTTTACTCAAATTTTGAGCGAGAGAACTCATTGGATGCAAAATTTAATTCCTCATCCAAAGAGTACCCATGTTTCATGCTTTCGATGGATCTTGCAACACGAAAAATGAAAAATACATGAAAACACGATTGCAATCATGTTTTTCATGTATTTCTCAGTTTTCATGTAGCAAGGTCCATCAAATGTATGCAACATGGGTACTCCTTGGATTAGGAATCAAATTATACATCCAATGAGTGTTTTCACTCAAAATTTGAGTAAACCCATAGCGAGATAAGTTGAAAATATAGTTTTTTTCTTTTTTTCCCTCTAAAATTTGATGATGTCATCTAATCTTATTTTATTATTTCCACTATTATTTTATAATTTCCTTAGGAGGCCCATTTGAGACCTCAAAAATCCCCTAATTCACTTGGTCTCGTGTGGTACCATATCTTATCAAAGTCAACTCTTCAAAAACCACCTGGGAAACCAAGTTGCACAAGGATTTTAGGGTTTATGAAGCTCCTTTACAAGTCACATTCCCTAAGCCAAGCCCTCAAATCCATATTCCCCTATCCTATAGAACCTTGCACCTTTCTTAAAAAGAAAGCAAGCCCCACTCTTGAGTCTCTCCTAGGAAGGGATCATCAAGATCACTTCACATCCATCTTAGTTGATCTATCCTTCATAAGTGATTCTCTATATATCAAGTCTCCTCCCATCGATGAAAGTTCGTAAAGAGTAGGAATCTTTAGCTGTGGTGACAATGGGCTTTAGCTTCATTGTTTCTCTTGACCGAACAAGTGCCCCTCTAGGAGCCTCTGCTAGTTTGAGCGGTAATAGGTCTCAAGCACTTTGTTTCTTCTTCTCCCCCTAGTTATCTTTGTTCTGGAGAGGAGATTATACCATTAGGGCTTACCCATTCATAACAACACTTTCCATGTGAGAATTGGGTTGTTGTTAAATCTCCCCTATTTAACTGGAAATATTAGCCCATGAGTGCGATGTGAGGTTTTCCTAAGCATTCACTTTGGAGGTTCTAACATAGTAGTTTGTTTTCTCTTCTAAATGAAGTCCACTTTTAGGCTGAGAAGCACACAAGTTGTGAGGATTTTCACATACTTGACCCTCCTCTCAGTTCTTGTTCAATATTCATTCATCATGTCTCGTAAGCCTAAAAACAAAATTGTAGTATTTGTAAAATCAGAGAAGTTCAATGACCCTAATCATGATCATCCCAATGCTTGTCACATGCATTCCACATCTAGAAAGAAAAGAAAAAACTATTCTTACCTACTCCATTATTCCCTAGAACAAAACTACTATTGGCATAGCCCCAAACTCAGAAGTAATTGTTTAGTTACTTAGAATTCCAACTTCAGAGGTTTACAATACTATGACATAATACAAAATTGATTAAAACATATGCTGACCAATAGTGTCCTCAGATTTAGAAATTTCTCTCTCAAATTAGGGTCATTGGGAAAAGAAAAAAGAGACAATTCAAGTGACCTAGAACTAGATGATTCCCTCTTCCGTGTCCATGTAGATCCCCAAATAACCAATGGAAAATAAACAATTTTCAAGTTTGCAAATAAATTTTGTAGATGAGTGGACCATCTAAGATCTATTTGCGGGAAATATTAAGAGAGCACAATTTATAGATGGGTGGACCATATGAGATATATTTGTGGGAAATATTAAGAGAGCACAATTCAGATTCATGAAGACAATATTGATGAACTGATTCAAATTTTTCATACATATGGACAGATCCTTAAACAACATCTCGATCTAAATGAGGCCACATATCCATCTAAAATAATACAACAAAATATCACATCTGACATGGGTGAAAAGGAAACAGGTAAAAATGGATACAATGTGTAAAATGTGATTTCATTCTTGATTTGTTAACAAACCCATGCTTTCTATGCCAATTTCAACTTCAAGCCCTAATCTCTAACAATATGAGACAATGCAAGCATCCTAGCCTGGGCTAGTGACAAATCTATACAATGTAATGCTTCACCATCTTCAATGGAAAACAACCATAAAGATGGACACAGAAGAACTTAGATAACCTGTTTGAATAATGATAATTATGTCTTCTTCTTTTTTAAATATGCAAATCCAGAGTAGAAGGTCTTTATGCTCTTCTACTTAAGGGTTGTGAAAAGACAAATTCGGGAAAGATGTGAGACGAGAATACTAGTGGACTTGGCCTACGTTTAAAAGATTAGAAATTAGAGCCGAAGATGTCCGCAATGATAAAGATACTATAATTTAATTAACAATATCTCAATGTAAGACACAATAAATGCACATTGCTTTTCATCAACAATACTTGTCATTATCAATATTAATGTGCCAAGATTAAACTTAGAAGGTAGAAAATCACGATCTATTTCTTTATTTATGATGCATTCCTTTTAGCATAATCAAACAAGGTCTTTAACTTCAACATAGGCCTCATGATTTGTAAGGGTCAAGAAAGCAGTATTGCACTAAGATTTCATTGTAGCATGGTGCTTTCCTTTTCTTGATATTTTTCTATATTTCAACAGTTGTCAAAGAAGCATTAATTAGTGTTATATGTTATTTCCTTATCATGTTTCCTTTGCAGCATCTAGTGCAATTTCTAGATTATATTTGTTCAATCAAGATGGGTAGGAGTAGAATACCAACCATTGAAAAAAATGTTTGTTTAATGCAACACTAATTCAAACATATAAGATTGAACTTAGACAAGTAATGTGTGTTGAATGCCATGTTGACCAGAGGACAACAAGAAGCAATGAGCTTGTGTGGTCGAAATGTCAGAACCATAAAATTTAACCAAAGGAACTTTATTTCTTAAGGCTTCAAAGGGTAGGACAAATGTATCAAGGCCCGAAGAAAGAACCATTTTCTATTTTGAATTCATGTTTAACTTAAAATCATGTTTTTCTTCGGGTATCAATAATAGCTTGAATATATTTCTTGTTATAATCATGCATGCACTTAAATAAGGTTTTTTTTTCTGGAATCCAAAAAATTGGTTTTCTTCCTCCACTCCCCCCCTCTAGCTGTAGCATAAAAGAGGTGGTGAGATTCCACATAAATGCTTCCCAAAAAATATTAGTAACACCACCTTTAATAATATTTTCTTCACTAATCTACCTGTGTGCATCAAATATATTCACCATAAACCATGGTAGTGAACACTGAAAACAAAGTTCTCAAATTTACCCAAATTATATCATCAGTACATGCTTCACAAGATATTAAAGGCTAGTTCCAGGGCTTCTTAAGTCAAACCCGTATTATTATACATCATAAAATAGAACATATATTGGCTCACAGCATGCATAATATTCAAATCCTTCTCAAAACATTTTGAAGAAAAAAAAAGTACAATGTGATAGTTTACAGTCAATGAATCAACTGTCCCATGTGAATGCATAACAATGTAGGTTAGCAGTCATGTCATGATTATGAAACTTGGTATATTCTTTGTATATACAACATAATTTGGTGCATTTTAGGGCTCACAAGACATTTAGAGCGAATATCAAGTCCAACATATGTAATCTAAACTCACAATATATAAAAGGTCTATCCAGAGATTCACATTAATTACTAACATTTGGTGCATTTTAGGGCTCACAAGACATTTAGAGCGAATATCAAGTCCAACATATGTAATCTAAACTCACAATATATAAAAGGTCTATCCAGAGATTCACATTAATTACTAACTCAAAAGATACTCCAAATGCATAAAATATCAAGAGAAGCTCAAATATCTATTGCCTTTGCCAATCAACCTGAATAAGGATTGCCTTTTCTGAAATAAAAAAGACAATGTCAGCTTTTCAAGAAATTGCTCCAAAGAAAGATGAACAGAGAATTGACTTCCTACTAGTGCAAAGAGATCGATCACTTTTAATGTACCTCGGGTTGATTGAACCTGTGGCAACAATCTTTGAGTCCTTGGTGATATAGAATTTGGTTTCCCATTAATGTCTCCTTATTATAAGAGTTCCCTTCTCCTGAACATGTCAATTTAACCTTGGAGAATGACCACGAAGCTTTGCTTTTGCCAACTCAGTAGCAGTCATGTAACTTGGAATCATGGAGTTCCTTGAAAGGCATGTTCAGTATGCTCAGTTTTAGCACATCCAAATGAACTGCGTCTTCTAGTAGGACTTATGCTCTACCACAGGAGTATCTTCACTATCATGCTTGGTGGGTTGAAATTCTCCATTTCTGAAGTTATCCTTTGCTACAACGGGGCATCCTCTCCTGAAATGTTTCAGTTGGACTTGTTGATTGCAAATCTGGAGATATCTCTTGAACAACTGGCACTGTCTCATCAAAAATACATGTTGAACCGATTCAACATTTCTAGTTATATTCAGAGAGGCTCATGTTGTACATTCCATGTTGAGTTGATTAGAAATAGTATCCAAAGTCGGCTTTGAAAACTTTCTCAAGTTGCGCTTGGACATCTGACGTTCCAAATGATGTGATACCGAATCCACTATTCAATTTGAAACGTTTCTCATGTTGCGCTTAATTTTCTCAACCTCTACCTCTAATGACACAATCCAGCCCTGGCGCTGAAATTTTTCTCAAAATGCATTTAACCTTCTCCATTTCTAACTCTGGATGCTCACCATTAGATGTGGTACCTTACTCAAGTTACTCTTAACTGGTGTCGAGTTTAACCCCCTTCTAAAACTCCCTTTAGGTTTCTTAGTTTCGATCTCACGGTTGATTAGAGACAAAATCTACTTCTGATTTCAACACCTTTCTCAATCCACACTTTGGTTTCTCAAATTCCATATCAAGTTGATATGAAATATGCTCGTGAATTGAATTGGGGTACCTTTCTCAGACCGCAAATTGGCCTTCCTACCTCACCTTAGTTCAGGAAACACTCTCCCTTATGTAGATTTTGCGGTCTTCCTACCTCACCTTAGTTCAGGGTACACCCTCTCTTATGTAGATTTGAGCTATTACTTGCCCACATGACTCGAAGGTTGAGTACACATCCAACATTCCAACGAGACCCATCCAGAATTGGAATCATCAGAATCACAATGAATTAGTACAGACTTGGCCATGGGTGCATACTCTATAGTCTTTATCATTAAAGTATCAAATAATATTAATATCATTTCAATGCAATTGAATGATATTAGAGCAAAAAAAACAAATAATAAGAGCAAGTGAATTGTCCTGAACTACTAATGCAAATTTAAGGTTCGATTGACGACCAAATGCATTTGCTAACAACTTGTTAGTTCCTGAAGTACTACTGACCATAAATTTTTTACAGTGAAAAGATTATCGAATGTTACACAAATTTCAAGAATGTTCACACCTCATTTGTTGCCACAATTGTTCCACTAATTCCATCCCAGTGCAGTTTGGGGGCATCGCGTGGCATTATACAGACTACTGCGGGTGCATAGCTATAAAATATCGAGCATCTAAGTAATAAAACATCACAAGTGCCACAATTGTTCCACTACTTCCATCCTAGTGTAGTTTGGGGCATCACGTGGCGTTATACAGACTACTGCGGGTGCATAGCTATAAAATATCAAGCATCTCAGTAATAAAACATCTCAAGTCTTTCTTATTTCAGGATACTGCATAATAATTACAATATCAGACAATTGCATCCTAATAAACATAAATCATTAAAATGAAAAAGTTTCTTGGAGAATAAAATACACTATTTACAGCAACTTTTAGTTTCTTCATATTCAAATATGCACATCGCATGACATTGGCGATTTTCATTTATCAAACACAATCCCTGGCTGTTACAAAGACTGTACTCCCTGGCTCAAGCAAAATTATTTCTCTGCCACGCTGGAGGCCATGGCAGCTACAAGAAGACCCTGAGGGCCTACATTTTATCAAGACCAACCTAGCACCTGGTGATTGCCCATTAGCATTTGCATACTTGCCTAACATATCTGACTTGGTCTTCATTTTTTATGGCTCTACATCACTCATATAATTGTTCCAATTGACTTTGATGTGCCACCGGTAAGTTATCAGATATTTGAATTATTTCAAATCTGTCGATGATTAAATTAGAGCAACCCTCCACATCAAGATACTTGAGCTTCTTTAAATTCCTGAAGCTATTTGGAAGCCTCTCCAAATTATGGCAGCCTGAGAGATCGATGTGTTGGAGGTTACTTAAATTAACAAAGGACTCCGGCAGCCTTTCCAAATCGTGGCAATTTGAGAGATTGATATACTCGAGGTTCATCAAATCACCAAAGGTAGTCGGCAGGTCCTCCAAATTGTGGCAGCCCTGCAGATCAATGTGTTGGAGATATCTCAATTTACCAAAGGAATCGGGCAGCCTCTGCAGATCGTGGCAACCTGAGAGATTGATATGTCGGAGGTCCCTCAAATCACCAAAGGAATCTGGTATCCTCTCTAAATTATGACAGCCCCGCATATCGATGTGTCGGAGGAGCCTTAAACCACAAATGAAAGCCGGTATCGTCGCCAAATCGTGGCAATCTGATAGATTGATGTGTCGGAGTTGCGATAAGAACATGAAAGAATCCGGCAGCATCTCCAAATTGCGGCAGAATGAAAGATCAATATGTTGGAGCCGACTTAAAAGAGCAAAGAATTCTGGCAGTAACTTCATTTTTGAACAGTCTGTTAACACCAACTCTGTCAACGATTGCAAAAAACAAAATTCTTCTGGCAATTTAGTCAGATTAACCTGTCCAGATACAAACTTGCCGACGACAAAGCGTTCGAGGTGCTTCAGCCGCCCTATGGATCTTGGAAGGTTGGAGAGAGGAGCATTAATCTCTATCTCCCTCAAGTTGAAAGGTGCCTGCAAAAATGTTCACCCGTAGTTTCAATTATAAATACATCGTAATCCCGATACTATGTAAAAATCTATGGAGTTGTCTATAATGAGACTTTTTGGAGATTACGGTGACGGAATCCGGCGGAAGAAATGAGGTTAAATCTTGATTTTTAGCAGTTAAAATGGTTTTTTAACTGCATATTTGGATTTAGCCCCCTGAAAAACCCCTGGGAGCCATTGATTGTGCAGAAATTAGCTATCAAACTTGGGATTCCAATGAATTCCAATGAATTATTGCCAGATTTTGACTGGAAAATCCGCCTAAAAAACTTTCAAAAAGTCGCGTTATAGACTACTGCAAAATCTTTCTTATCCTTCTGACACCGTCTGGTGCCATAATAAATTAATAGTGATAAACATACAAACATTGATCCAACAGATGTCTATTTACCTGTGATTCGTCTTCCCACAATGTTTTTAATACGCTCCCTGACACTTGTAGAACCCTAAGATTCCTCATGGGGATCCATGAAGACAGTGAACGCTTGGGACACTTGTTCCACCGTAGCCATATCAGACTTCTTGGGAAGTGCTCCATCGGACTCAAAAGGCGTTCCAAAATAGCATTTTCAGTATCAAGCAGTTGCAAGGTCCTCGTATCAATACGGGCGCCAAATGCATCAGCAATTTCCGAGATAACATCAAGATCATTAACATCAACATTATCTCCTGGAACGATTCTGATGCCCCGCACAGCTGTTACCTGTTTATTTCCCTGTTTATTCGTGAAAATGGATGTTTATTACTTTTTATTTATGAAAAATATAAAATTAGAAAATGGAATAATCTATAAGATCTATGATTAAGCACTTACAGATGATTGCTCCAACATATCTGTATAATGCATAAGACGACCAAGCGACGAAGTATCAGCAATAGCTCTTCCGAAATCCCTAAGGTGATCGTGCATTTCTATATTATTTTCGTCGTCCACTCCCAAAAGACACCTGTGTTGTAAAGTACTAAACCCGGAACGACCTTGCCAGCCGGCCCCGTCCCATATTCTTATCGCAGTATCCCTTTTTCGTCCTATGAAAAAACACGCACTGTCTAAGAACATGTGCTGTTCCTCCCTGTTGAGGTTCAGGTAACTAATTAGAAGTTTTTCTTGTGGCTCACTTGGACGTACTTGTTTAAGTCTATCCAATAGGGATTCCCAAAGAGATTGGTCAACTTTATCACTGAGAAGTGCCCCAAACACTCTTAGAAATAAAGGCAACCCTTCACAGACTTCTAAAAAGCTATCTACGAAATGTTCAAATCCTTCAAATGGATAGGGCCGGTCGAAGGCAAAGGCGCAGAAAAGCTGTTTGGAGTATTGATGATTAAGCCCAGTTAAATGATAAATTGATGCATTCTCAACTCCTGAGCTTGTGATCACCCCTTTATCTCGAGATGTAATCACTACTAAGCTATCAGAGAGGAGATGAGTTCGAACAGGCAAAAGTGCATCAATCTGATTCAGGTGATCTACATCATCTAAAACCATTAAAACACGACAAGATGAGAGATGTTTTTTAAGCGCCTCTTTACCTTCATCAATACTGTTCATCTGCTCATCCGTTCCAGTCAAGCTTTTAAGAAGTTGCTTTTGCAAAGAATTTAAAAATCCTAGCCTTGCTTCTTCTCTCACATTAGGTAAAAAACAATATTTACTGTAATTTACCCTCTTCTGATGGAAGAGTTCTTTTGCTAGGGTTGTCTTTCCTACTCCGCCGACGCCAACAATCCCCACAACTTGAGGCTTTGCAATGAGTACTTTATTTTCGAATTCTTCCACCTTTTCATGCAAACCTACTGCATATTTTGCTGTAGTACTCCATCCCTCTGTCTTTGCCCTGCTCAACACTTCTTGAACAACGCTGTCCAGCAACTTGCCCTCGTCGCTGGTTATTTGGAAGAAAATAAATACAACTAGTGAGAAACAAACGTCTAGGCATGTCAATCCAAAAATAATAAAGTAATGCAATCCCCAGAGAGAAGGTTGAGATCTCACCCATTGAACGCATCCAGCGCGAAACCGCTGCTGTTTGCAACATGAAAAAGTGCCATTCTCAGCTTTTCAGGGGTGAGTTCCAGTATCGGCTTTTCAATGGTGAGTTCCATTCTCCGCTTTTCCATGGTGAGTGCCATTGTCCGCTTTTCAATTTTAATAGCGGTGGGATCATAACGGGGTTGACCGGTCTCTCCAGTTTTGGTATTTGGAATCGATTTGCATTCATAAATTTTCTTGCTTTCGAGGTTTTGTAGCCATCGAGCATAGTTTCCTTTGCCCTGTATCGACCTAACTGTACTGGGCTTTACACCGTAAAACACTGGAATGATTAGAGCCCTGGACTGCCACATGAGCACCAGCTCGTCGAGGCGATATTGTGAATTGGCATATGTGGGTGAAAAAATTGCAATCTGGACGTTCGCGGTTCTGATAGCGCTTTTTCTAGTCAAGTCTTCTCCTTCTTGCGGTTCCTCGTAGTCGAGAAAAACTCGCAGTCCAGAGGAAGTGAGCCGGCGGTACAGATGACTGGCGAAGGTCTTCACGGGTGCCTGTCCACCGTTGATAAACACGTCGTACCTGTAATCGTTGTTGGAATGAGCGGAAGTGGAAGCAGCCATTGCCAAACGAAAAATAGAAACAGAAATGGGAGGAGGGCTTCAGATGGTCGAAGAGATGGAGGGCCCTTTATTAAGAATTTAGAAAGGCAGATAAAATTGAGGGGATTGTATTGGAAGTAACTAGAACTAATTCCAACCACCACTTTTCACTTTTAGTGCGGCAGTGAAAATTCAACAAAAGTTTAAATTCAGTTTTAATGTTGGTTCTAGAAATTGTTGTTAATAGGAAAATTTCTTGAAAAAACCATCATCCCATTAAATCTATACTATAAACTTATTTCAATCACGAAAACCTGTTTCAATCATCAAATGAAAACAAGTTGAAAACAAGTTGTTGAGTTTATATATGTGTCTCTCCACTCTCTGATATGGTATCAGAGCGGTAGAGTTTTAGCGATGTGTGTTTAGCTATATAATCTCTAATTGATTGTAGCGTGAAACACCTTTGTTGTGAAGTGAGATATACAAACGGAATAAACAGGTGGCTTCTTGGACTCTCGACCTTTGTTGTGAAGTGAGATTCGTGTTTACTTTAACTAATTAATCACACGGATTCGTGTACATGCCACTTTTGCACAGCGTGACACCTCGAGAAGATCTTTTAATGCATACGAACTTTGCGTGGGTGAAACATCAAGAGGAATTTGGAATATTGAAGTGATTATTCTTTATTTTTTATTCTTATTATTATTTATATAAATTCCAGATATGAACAATGTCTAAACACTCAATAATAAAAATATATATATTAAATATAAACCACAGAATGTCTAGAAAATATTAGATCTAAAATACCTCAAATCTAATAATTAATTAGATTTGACGCGTGTTTAATTAATTAATGACATGGATTCGTCTACACTTTTGCACAGCGTGACACCTCGACAGGATCTTGTAACGCATACGAACTTTGAGAGGGTGAAATATGAAAGGGGAATTTGGAACATTGAAGTGATTATTCAATGTTCTCTATCGTGATCCTTACATTTCCCATTTTATATATCTCTTTGTAAAGCTTTCTCTTTATCACGGAAAAAGATAAAAACTAAGATATACTTACTAGTGAGATTGTTCTTTGAGTAATTTTGGATGATTTTTCAAATTTCCCATTAAAATGATGATTGTTAAATGGTATATTTTGGTAGATTTTATGAGATCACATAGACCTCTCTTCATCGTGATAACTTTTCTTACACTTTTCACTTCATTCATTAAAAATATATATATTTTTAATAAATAAAAAAATTATAAATTAAAATTATTGGAAATTTGGATAGTTCATTAATAATTTATATATTTATATAAATTATATAAAATTTTAATTTAAATATAAAATAAATTTAATAAATATTTTTAAAAGTAAAAGAGTAAGTTCAGAATAAAAATTATAAATAAAGAAAATTATAATCTCATATAAATTAATAATTAATTATTAATATTTTTTCTAAATACTATTTAACAATTAATTAAAATAAACTTTCCAGAAAACATTGTATTATCTATTTATGATAAATATTTTACACATGCAAATAAATATTAAAAAATAAAATAATGTATCAATTAATTATATAGAGAAATGATAAACTATATTTAATGTTAGTAATTTAATATGGCTTTCCTAGTAGGTATTTAACCTCCATGAATATTATTAATAGTATACACAAGTCAAAGGTTGATATTTATCTCTAAAGTAATTATGTTTTTTTTTTTTCATTTTATTTAAATTGATTCATTTAAAAAAACTTGATATGAATAAGTGTCATTTGAAGTGAGTTATAGTTTTTGGTAATGTGGTTTTATAACAAAACATATTTATAGATTAAGAATATCCATAGTAAAGTGAAATAAATATCCATGGGAAGAATATTTTTCTATGTTTTTTGAAATGTATATATATTTAATTTATATATTATATTTTCATAATTAATAATAATAATAATAATAACTTAAATTAACCCATAGGGAGTAGGTGTTCTATTAAGACACTCTATAGCGAAAAGGTCACCATTCAACTCCATGGGAAAAAATCCAGGGATGTTACGGGTTGTTGTAGCATATGTTTGGTGTTATCCTCAGGTGATTTTGATGACTTAGATACCCCAGGGTAGTGGCTACTCATGCCACATGTTAGGGTTGTTGTGGCTTAGGCTAGGTGTTATCCTCAGGTGATTTTGACGGCTTAGATATCCCATGGTAGTGCCTACTCAACCCACATGTTAGTTGTAGGACTCATCTCAAGGCTCACATAATCTAGTAAACAGAAAATATTAACAATTTAAAATAAATTATAATTTATTTACTTTTTATGGTTTTTTAGTTTTACTAATCTAAATGTTTTGATGCTTATTCGGGATTGATGCCTATGGCCATTTACAGACTATCTAATATCTAATTTATATGGCTATGCAAGGTCATTTTGCAATAAATAAGAAAAGGCAAGTGAGTCACACTTGAAACTAAGGGCACTAATATAATATGACACATTTATTACACTCTTTCTTCATGTTACACTCAATAAAATTAGATTAGTTTTAATAATGTCCTCTCTTAACATTTATCCTTAATTTTAATAGGAAACCATAATATTATAAAATTATATCAATAAATTTGTGAAAGATTTTTAATTTAGATTTAAAGAGTTAAAGTATATGTTGAATAATTAAATACTATATTTTAATATAGTAATATATGACCTTTATCAAAAACATTTCTAATATTCTTCTTTAGATTATTTCTAATTTTTAAGAGTAACTATAATATTATAAATATTAAATTAAAAAATTATTTTTTGGGTTTGCTTGACCCATGGTGGTGATCAAGAATTGAACTACCTTAATGGGCATTATATTTATCAAAACTATTGTAAAACATTTTAATTTTGTTAAGTCGTATTTATAGTATCAATAGAAAGAATATATGAAATTCAATTTAATTAAACTTGCTCCCTAATAAATATGGGATCTTTTTCACTTAGAGTACTTTGTTTTTCTAGTTAATTTTTATTTTAAATTTTGTTGAATTCTAAGTTCCATTTATCTGTGGGGAATTTTGTCCTTGATAATCAACTTTAGAGATTTTGACTAATTATTTTGTCTATAACATTCAAGTTTAACATTTTGACTAATTTTAAAACAACTTAAATAATCTTTAAAATTTTGAATAATACATTAAAATGAGTCCTTGAATGCCTCATATCAAATGCCTTCCCCTTATCCTCAATGAAAACAATTTTGAAATCTGAAATTCTCACACCAAAAAAATTTCTTAATTTAAATGAATCTATACCTTATTCTTATTATCTTTTATATAAACTCTAAATAAAAACGATGTGACAATACCCATAATATATATATATATATATATATATATATATATATATTAAATATAATCTTCGAAAAATGTTATATCTAAAATACCCCGAATCTAATAACTTGCAGATACTCTACCAGACTATAAAACCTATAAAAATTGTTAAATATGAAATATACCAAATCTAATAACCACTGTATAATATCCAACAACATTTACGAATCGACATTTAACACTGCATTCATGAATGTGCTAGTGTGTTTAGAGGTTGCCACACATACAAAAATTTCTCTTTACAAGGCACATCGGACCATATTCTACATTTGTAAGTGGGCTCCACACGAAATTGAAATATATGTTCCACATGTATATAAAAATTTAAAAAGATCTGGATAGATTAAACTAAAAATGCTATTAGAGGGTTGATAATAATTTTGTTTTTAAGGGAGAAAATTTATTATAAATTTATCAAAAGACTATTGAGGATCTTACTTTATCATAACTTAGTTGTTAAAGCATTGAGGATCTCACTCTATCATAACTTTAGTTGTCAAACTAATAGTGAGGACAATCATCTCTCAGTGTGATCAGTGAATGCATACTTATTCATCACTGTTATTCAAGGAAAACCACACCGTCTACAACTTAATTCAAGGAAAACTACACCACTTAAAATAACCCACTAATAATCCATAAGAAATAGACTTTCACTCTTACACAATACCAACAACAATCTTATTATCAACATATTCTTAACTTTTATATCACACTTCATAAATTAATATTTCTTCAATATCCAAAAACTATTGACATTTTGAAACTCTGTAGGTTCCATTTGTTCGGCTCTTGCTTTAAAAGATTTTCTAATATAAAATTGAGGCTTGAAGCGAGATAATATAGATCTTGCTTTCAAAGATTCCCTAATATAAAATTGAAACCCAGAGTCGACAATATGGAACATATTAACTAGCTTCATAGATTTATAATCTAAATAATTATATCTAAATGTATATAATATTTTTGAGAAATTTTAAAAGTATTATAAAAGTTAGTAAAATATTGTTCTTGGCTTGTGGTTCAGTTGGTTATGGCATAGATACATTTAAGAGATTTGGAGTAAATCAGACTTAGGTCTTAAAGGTATAGTGTTAACAACCTCCACTGCCAGACCCACCTACTTACAAATTCATGTGAACAACAAAGAGAGAAATTAAAAAAATTAATAAAATATTCAAATAAATTAATTGAGCGTTAGAATTTCATGTGTGAATTATTTGTTCTAAATAATTTAACCATAAATTATAACCCACACTGAATTGAGTGTTCCTACATAACACCTAAAAAAAGTTAATAATAACCTCCCACCACCCATAGTCAAGTATCAAATCTCATGGATACTCTATTGAGAGCTATCTGAAAATTAATTATCTGGAATATGCTGTCTTTTTTCTTAAATCTTTTCCCATGCCAAAAAATAAAAAATTATTAGCAAAAAAATAAAAAATACCCTTATTAAAAAGAAAAGAAAATTGCAACCCGCAGACCACGGCTCCAAACTTACCGATCAGCAAACGACTTTAAAATAGGTAAACCATTTAATAATATTGTAATAAACCTCAAATATGAGGTGACCTCGATCCGAAATTCCAACTCCGCGTAGGGCTCACGTCTGTCGCTGTCATCATTATGTGCACCACGTTTTCACGCGTAGGTTGAATTGAATAGCAAAGCGGTTGTCTATAAGGCTATTTTTTTAAAAAAAAATTGGTGGTTTTTTCTGGTCAAAATCCGGTAGCAATTTATTCGAATCCCAAGTTTGATAGCTAGTTTCTGCACAATCAAAGCGTCCCAGGGGTTTTTCAGGGTGCTGAATCCAAATATTCAATTAAAAAATCATTTTAACTACAACAAATCAAGATTTAACCTCAATTTCTTCCCTCCGTCACTGGAATCTCCAAAAAATCACATTATAGACAACTCCCATTAAAATTGGGAAAAATAAGTGAACCTTGTAGCTTTCACCCATCTAAGAATACAGTGCATATGCGCTACAATTGGGATCCAACACATACACATTATTTCGCAGGGCCAACTGTATGGGGTCTTCAACTTGAAGAAGCATCCAAATAAGAAAAACAAATACCTGTAGCTTTCACCTGCGCACAGTGATATAATGCAGATATGTCAAACAATTCTGTGAGATTGATCCACATTCAAAAAATATTGAAGGTTGAAAGCAGCTTCCTTTATGAAATATTAAATTAACAATTATTTTAAAGTTAATTAGTAGTAGAATGTAGTTCGAATACTTAATAGACTAATTTTATTGGTTTAAATAAGCAATGTTTCCTGTGTGATGGACTCATGTAATTAGTTTAAATAAAAAATGTTTACTTTGTGACTAATTTATAGGGCAAAAAATTAGGATGGTAAAGATTTGCAATTAATATTTATCAAAAGAAATTATAATAAAAAAATTCATGATGTAATTAATGTTTTAAAAGAAGTGTAAAATAAGCCTTATCAATGTGTGATGTAATTAATGTTTTAAAGTGTAAAATAAACCTTATTAATGTGTAATGCGATGGATGGGACATTTTAAGGGTGTTTAATAAAAATTGATATTATCGCTCATTTAATTAAGATGAATTGTCAAATAATAAATTTAAAAAGTTTCATCAAATAATAAATTAAAAAAAAAAAAAAATGTTTATAAATTTTAATATTTTATTATAATTAATAAATATTTTAATTATTAAAATATAAATTAAATTTGATATTGTTTAATATAAGTGGTTGTAAAATTTCATTATTAAGTTTTAAATAGAAATTTAATTTACTTATAAAATATTAAATATAGTAAATCATATTTATCTTAATAAAAGATGTTTAAAGGATTTGACCCTCTCAATCTTGGTACATCTAGAGTTAAGATATCTAGATTTGCCTCTTTTAATAAGTCCTAAATTTCCACATGAAAATACCCCAACAAAAATTAATTAAAAATAAAAATAATAACTCAAAATATTATTTTTATTATTCCTTTTGAAATTATTTTTATAAACATAGTCTATTTTATTTATTGAAAATAGTCAAAATGTTTACATAACATTACATTACAATATCTCTATCATAATGAGTTCAAAAATTAGTGCAATAAAAACTTTAATATTTCTTTTTAACATAAGATTCAAATCTTCATTATTAAACTTTAAATACAATTATTTATCTTAATTTATAGGGAAATACAATATTTAAAAAAAAAACCACTAAAAATTCTATGAATAATCGTACTCTAACATGCAATAGATAAAATCATCATTGTAATTTTAAATTTATACAATCCATATAATATATTAAGGAATATATATATACTATTAAAAACAATATTTATGTGTTGTTTTTTTCTTTGTAATATGTGGTTACTTATATTAAATATTGTAATAATATTGTTATTTTAAAATTACATCTCTTTTTATAATTAGCATATATCTATCTTAATCTTAGATTTACTAAAATTCTAGAGGAATCAAAAGATGCAAACTTCTTTTTAAGTGCAATATAATATTTTAAGAAACATAATTACATTATTAAAAATAATAGTTATATATTACTTTTTTCTTTGTAATATATGGTTACTTATATTAACTATTGTAATATAGTTGTTATTTAAAATTAAAACTCTTTTTATAACTAGCATAAATCCATATTAATTATGGATCTACTAAGATCCTAGAGCAATTAAATCTCTAAAGATGCAAACTTCTTTTTAAGTGCAAAATCTTAAGGGAACTATTTGCATGTCTAGAGAATTGATTCCTTTGGATGTTTCCTAATTTTTTTCACTCATACCTCCTAATGGCTATGCCTTAGTGGTATTGTTTAAGTCTAGAGCTAATGTATATTACCGTGCCACTAATTATTTAGAATCTTTGGAAATTGGATTTAGATTTTTCTAAAAAAAATTATTTAATTAAAACATTTCCATAAACAAATTTTTCCTTGTAAAATTTATGTAATAATTAAAAATGTAGTACTAGGAGGTGTCATATCCCTGAGGGGTAGTCATTTTCTAACTCATAATACCTACCCCACATTAGCATCCTTTTTTTAGAAAATAATAATTTTCCCTCCTGAAAAATTAGTTATTTATTCACAAATGTGAATAAATTAACTTTTTATTTAGTTAAAAGGTTTCCTTTTTTAGTTAAAAGTTTATTTTTTTAATAAAGAGTTTCCTCTTTTTCAGTTAAAATGTTTCTTTCTTTTTGAACTCTAAGAGTTTCTTGGCTTTCTAAGTGAAAGGGTTTTCTCTTTTTCTAGTTTAAGTGTTTGTTTGGAAACTCATTACTCTTGGGTTATAAAACAAAGCTCTCTCTATTTCAAAAGAGAGCTAGTAATGGATTGGAAGAATTTTTGCTTGCATTTGTATTGCACTAGTCATTGGTAATAAAAAAAAGGGTTTTGGAGGCAAGTAATGGCGTACAAGCTTTGTGTGCATACTTGATTTAAATGCATGATGTAATATTACTCTGTTTTAATTTGATTTCAAGCTTTGTGGATTGAAGAATCCTCGCTTGCATTTGTATTGCACTCGTCATTGGCAAAAAAGAAGGGCTTTGGAGGCAAATCATGGTGTACAATCTTTGTGTGGATACTTGATTCTAATGCATGAGGTGACATTGCTTTGTTTTAATTTGCTTTCAAGCTTTGTTTATAGGTCTTTGAAGGGATATTGTTACCCACTGAGATTAGATTTCTCAATTTGATTGTGGTGAAATCTATTTGTTTTTTTTCATTTACAAACTTTCCTCTCCAAGTTCTTATTATGCTCTTAGTCATCGTGAGCCAAAACATGACTTTTGGCATGACTCAAAGAGGAACTTGTGTTACGTTGGATAGAGAAAACCTTTAAATTTTATTGTGAATTTGGAAACACTTGTTGTTCACTGGTGAAATCAGGGAAATTCCATAAAACCAAATTTCCTCCCAATAGATTTCCATGTGACTCATTTGGTTTCATTCGAAAAATGAAAGCCTCAAAAGAAACAACTTTTCTGGCAATCACATGCAAATTAACATATATGCCTCTCCATTTTGCATTCACTTTAATAATTCCAAATGAAATATACCATAATAAAAGTTACCAAGAGAATTTTCCCTAGATATTCGACACCAAACTTCATTGGACGACGATTAATTTACTTTTGGTACTAGTTTGTTCTTTCAATTTTTCGTATGATTATCTCCTTGTCAATCATATAAATTATATGTTTATAGTGAATGTGCATTTGTGTAATCGAAATAACTCCTATAATAATTTCTGCTTTTCTATTATTGGAATAATGTAGAAATGATAGAGTCCAGAAATGTGATTGAGAATGATAGAGTTTAGAAACGTGATTAGGTTTTTGAGTTGTTTTCCAATTGTGTTGAGTTTTCTCGTGTTGATTTATCGTGTATTGAGTTTTGTTCTTCATAGTTAGTGCTATGAGTTTTTGATCCACATTATTCGTATCCAGATTGTCCGAGAGGTTTTTTTTCAGGACAAAACAGCTAGATATTGTATTATATGAGAGATATAAACATTTTACATCTGAAGATGACCCATAGCTCAGGATCAATATAGATAAAGCATGGAAGCATATTCCAAAAAACAAAAAGATTCCTGCAAGGGCTGACAGTTCAAAGAAGATACCCATATATACAGAGAAACATAGACCATAGAGGTCGCATATTCAACCAGCTACAGAAAGCCAAAAACATGGACAAACATAGAAAGAGGAATCTGCTCAAAATAGATCAAGAAGTAGCAACATAGGAACATAATGAGTCAAGGAGAAGCCTGTGAGACAAGCATTCACAACTAGAAATCAGGGAGAGAAAATTCTTGAATAAGAAAGCTTTCCCCTTCAGAAAAGACTTGCAAAAACCAAAAACCTGGAGCTGATTGAAGACCCATTTTTGACAGAGAGTCAGCGTGAAAATATTTATCCCTATTGATATGGTGAATTGATCCTCCAGCCAAACATCCCCAGAAGAACCTGATCCTATCCAACTAGCCAACAAGGTGAGGCATTAAGATATGATTTTTCCTTGAAACGAAATCCACCGTAACTTTTGAATCTCCAAAAACTGTGACATCCTGAATATCAAGGAAGAGACAAAATTTTAGCAGGCCAGCGAGAGCCATCACCTCCGCTTTGTTGTTGGAGCCTTTCCCCCCATTCCAATGGATGGAAAAATGTATATTTTCGTTTATCATAATGAGGAATCCACAGCCATAAGAGCCTTTCTGTTCAGCACCGTCGAAAAATGCCCTTCGGTACGATGAGAGTTCCTTTGATAGATCTGAACAATCATCCTTTTTTTGCTTGAGAGGCTTCTGCGGAAGGCCTTCAAAGGTAGCGACATTATTAAAGAAGACTTCCAAGAATGGAGATTTGATGCCATTGAAGATAGTATTGTTCCGCTACTTCCAAATGATCCACAGAGTAATAATAAAGATCCTTCTCCATGATTCCTTCTAATCGCTTCACCAGAGAAATGCTTCGGAAATTGAAGCGTGAGTCTTATGCTGAATTCCATAACAGATCTCCAAAGCCTGCCATAACTGTTACGATTTTTTGCATTCAAAAAAGAAGTGATCGTTATTTTCCCCCTCAGACCTACATATAGAACATAGACTGGACCTGTGCCAGCCTCTCTTCATTAAATTTTCCCAAGTTAAATTCTTGTTGTGGAAAGTTAGCCAAGCGAAAAAAATCATTTTTGAAGGGCAACCATCCTTCCAGAAAATACGAGGGAAAACAGGATTGTGCGTGAGCAGCTTTGAGCCAATTAGATCTTGATATACATCTTTTACACGGACCATATTCATCTCTTTCAAAGGTTTCCAGATAAGATAATCAGATTCCACTTGGTGAAAAAAGCCACAGCTCCTAAGGCTCGACCTGATGCGTTCCCATTGAAGAGCGAGCGAATGAGGCATTTCCAGAACTTCAGCATCTTTCCACAGAGGGATGGAATCCTGCCAGCCAGCAATCAAACTATCCCAAAAGAAAAGACCTCTTCTATGAAAGAATTTCAATAAAGATTCAGGCACATTGACCACCTCAGTGTCACTCAGGAACTGATCCTTTCCAATAAGGATCTTGCTACCAGATTGAAAACGCCAAATTAAGTTCTTCAATAAATAATTTTGTAACTTGCGAAAGCTAAGCCAGATTGAAGAACCATATGAGGCATCGATCTTTCCTTTTCTGAACCAGAATGTTAAGTCCTTCCTGCCTAAGTATTTCTTCTGAATAATATTACTCCATGGGCCATCTCCATGAATTGCTCTCTACAGTGACTTGCATAAAAGAGCTTTCCCAAAAGTGCGCATATCAAGCAAACCCCAACCTCCCATACTCTTTGGCAACGAGATACTGGATAGCTTTGAGAGGTGGAATTTCCTTATTTCCACTTGATCACCCCATATAAAATTAGTTGTTATTCTGTTCATGCTTTCAATTATGCTCGTTGTAAGAAAATATAAATGTTCCCAGTAAACTGCAAGTTGATTTAATACTGATTGTGCCAGGATCACTCTTCCCGCCAGAGAGAGGCATCTATATTCCCAAACTGAAATCCTCCTGTAGAATTTGTCTGGAATCCATTGCCAACCTGTCTTTGAGTAACCATTTGTTTTTATCTGAAAACCCAAGTATTTGATACCATAATTGATGGATTGCGTTTTAAATCCAAAAATATCAGCTAACCATGCAACTGCATCCAGATTTATATCATTGTGATAAATTGTTGACTTCTCATTGTTGATTTGCAAACCCATAGCCTTTTGAATTTTTTTTAGGATTTCATAGAAACATATCCATGTGAACATGCACAACAAACTGAATAAAATGATATCATCAACAAATAAATTATGGGAGATTGAGGTATTTCTGCAAATTTTCAGGGGACGGCACATGTTTTCCTCAACAGCCTTGTTGATATGCAGGCTAAGAGAGTTCATAGCCAGTATAAATAAAAGAGCCGAGAGGGGGCATCCTTGACGAAGACCCCTGGATGCACAGAAAAAAGGAGATGGAATCCCGTTGATGATGATCGCATAGTCCACCGATTCTACACAAGCCATGATCCAGTTGATCATGTTGGATCTCAACCCAATCTTTGCGAGCAAACACCTGATGAAGCCCCAATCTAGGCAGTCGTATTCCTTACAGAGATCTATCTTGAGTATAACCGCCTCACATTTTTTAGACTGAATAGCATACAAACCTTCTTGAGTACTTGCAACTACATCTAGAATATTTCTCCCTTTTAGAAAACCATGTTGTTCCTTTGTTAGAAACTCTGAAAACACTCCTTCGATTCTTTCTGCTTTGATCTTCGATATAATCTTGAATGAGATGTTGCACAGTGAAATTGGCCTAAAATCCTTGAAAGATTCTGCATCTCCCTTTTTAGGAATGAGCGCTATGTTAGTGGAGGATATTTTTTGATTGATCTACCCGCCATCCTGGAGCCTTCTACCATCCTTAACAGATTGGATCTGATAATATCGAAAAAGTGTATGAGAAATTCTATTGTCTAGCCATCTGGACCTGGGCTTTTGTCCCGTTTAAAATATTTCATTGTTCCAAGCAGCTCCTCCTCTGAAACTGGCTGGAAGATTTTATCATTTAAAACATCATCGAACATCTGTGGAAACAATTCAATTCCCCATAGAATATCCTAGATTTTACATTCTTTGGATCTTTTGTAATGATTTTTAAAAAAATCCACTGCCTCATTTGAAATTTCCTGTTGAGAATACAGAAAGCCCCCTTTTTCGTCACTGATTTTCCATATAGAATTATTTTCTCTTTTGGAATTGGCATAATTATGGAAAAAAAAAAAATTCCTGACTCCTTCCTTCATCCATATGGCTCTACTCTTTAACCTCCAGAAAGCTTCTTCTTGTTCCAAAATCTTCATTTTTTTCTTTTGGAGATCCTTTATTCGACATTTCAAATCAAAAGATAAGGTGTGAGAAGCCATGGGTTCCGCGGCACAGTCTAGTTCCTTTTGAATTTCTTGGAATTCTTTTTGTTCGCTTGCCTTTTTTGGAACTGCCACTCTTTTACTACCTTTCGAATTGTCTCCATTTTATCCCTGAAAGTCATTAAAAGAGGGAAATATTTCGGAGACGACATCTCATTCCAGGATTTTATTATGATGTCATTAAATTCTGGATCTTCTAAGCATGTTCTATTGAATTTAAAAGAGTAGCCTTTTCTGAACCCCTTTTCCCTCCATCCCAGAATAATGGGCCTATGATAAGAAATGAAGACATTCTCAATTGATGAAAAAGGCATGCCCAAAATGTCAATTAGACTAGCATGAAGAATAAACCTATCAATTCTCTTGGCAATATAAGCCTTCTCGACTCTTCCATTTTCCCATGTAGGATGCAATATGGGAGGGAGAATGTCAACAAAATTTCTGCTTAGAAGCTCATTTTTTATTCTGTCAGCAATAAGATCCTGTTTTTTATTGATGCCCCAGATTTCATCCATATTAAGGGTGATATTAAGGTCCCCCGCAATCAATAAAAATTTGACATCAAAAATTTCTGAAGCAAAAAGACTTTCCTAGAAAGACAATCTGTTCTTGTAGGGAGCATATAAATTTAGAATATTTATAGGACATTTATGCCCCCTTATTTGAGACGAGATGAGAATGCCCGCTAGACAGCTATAAGCTTTTGCACTGATCCAGTGAGGATCCCATAGCACCGATAAACCTCTAGATAGGCTGTTTTCTTCCACAGTGGAAATGTGCCAAAGAGGGAACATTTTCCTGAAATAAGAAACTGTTACAGAAGAAGCATGCATGGTCTCTTGAATTAAGATGATTTTGGGTCTAGCCGACAAAAAGAAATTCTTTAAAGCCAAAAATTTTTTGCCTGCCCCCAGGCCTCTAATATTTACGGATATGATGAAATTCATTTCAAAGGTGATCCGGCCTTGCTTGCTCTAAGAGGCCTATCTTTAGTTATATAAATGATTGGAATATCGATAAGGGATACATTATTGATTCCTTTGCCTGCACCCTCTCCCCTCCCCCTGAAATGCCTACTGCCTCTATTATTCTTTCTCCTGACCGTAATATTACGTTCACAATTGGGGCTAATCATTGGAGAGCTTCGATTTCCAGGCTTATGTACGGTGAGCGGCCTGAGTTCTAGTGATTTTTTGTTTGAAAGGTAGTCGAGATCACTACCGATCGAGTTTGTAGGCAATGAATTAGGAGAGTTGACAGGGGTGGGAGTAATCATCGGTTCATTTCCTTTTCCAGATGGGGATTTCTCCATTTTAGGGGACGAAGATGATGACTGAACAATAAGGACCTCCTTACTGATTACAGGCCAAGGAAACGGAAGAGGATTAGGGACAACATGATCGGCGGATGGTTCCATAGGCGGGTTTGGAGGGCGGGGCAATTCATAATCAGAGGCGGTCTCCATAGGGCATCGAAGGAGATATTCGATACAGAGGAATTGAGTCTTTGAGTGACGGGGGAGTGTTCTGATAGTCATCATTTAACTCCTTATAATGAGCAGACAGAGACTGGCTTTTTGGAGATGCTAATTTCTCCGATTTCTAGGAAGAGTCTTTTAATTTGTAAGACTTTGCCGTGAATTTGGTTAAACCATGATGTTTTCGGCTTCTTATAGAACGCCGCGAGCAATTCTTAAGAAGATGACCAGTGTGATGGCAAGCTGAGCATCTAAAGGGGATACCCTAGAAATCCAGCCTCTATCTAATTTTAAACTCCTTCTAGAAGATGTCGATGTGTTCTGGAAAGCCTCCTCTGAAGGCTTTGTCTATCAGAAACCAGGCCACTCTTTTGTCTTTCTCCCCTAAGCGCCACGGATCGACATAAACACACTTGCCTATAACATTTCCTATTTCTGATAATGTCTCCTTTGACCATAATTCCAGAGGCAAACCGGGAAGTTTAACCCAAATTAGGTTATTAGTAGGGGTGTTCTTTAAAGGGTTATAACCCAAGTACCATCTATGTAAGGCCAGAAAGCTTCTTCCACAAACCCATTGTTGATTCAGAATGGTTTCCAAGTCACCCACACTAAGAAAGTGAAAGAAATACCACTCCTTTAATAACTTGGTAGCGATAGGAACATATCCTATTAAAGGTTTCCACCGCAATTCGAGCCAGCTTCTCATTTTATGGTCAACCATCTCCGGGAAATGCCATCGACCTACCAGCGCCTTTTCTTGAAGGCTTCCTATGCGGTCTGCTAGATGGACGCTATCAATTTTTATGGCTGCAGGAGGAGGAATAGTTTTAACAGGATTTTGACTTTTCCATGAGCGATATACGACATTTGCCCTTCCTTTTAGCTCTTTTTCAGATATATTATCTCCTTGAGGGCCCAAAGGGCGAATCGTCATCTTATCTAAGGTGGACTGCCAGTCATTAGACAGCTTGGCATTGTTATGGAGGGATTCCGCCTGGATGGCTGCGTGGACCATAGCCTCCATGGCTGATGTGTCGGACGGATACTCCATTCATAAATGGATCACCTAAACCTTATCTCATAAGTACAGGAGGAAATCCAAGGAGGATGTGAGTCGGACACTGCAACCTGACAGGACAAGGGATGTCTAAACAAAAGCCTGGAGAATGAAACTTCAAATGCCTCTCAGTTGTCCTAAGTACAAGCGCGTGGAAGTCTCGGGAAACAAAAGGCACTTTCTCGAAAGGGACAAATTTCAACTACTAGGCCATCTGTCCCCCTATTAAAGACGAATGACAATAACATGAGCTGGATTGTGTCAGAAAGGAGAGATATTTGAAGAATGACGGCTCGATTTATCCAAGCATTCACTCTCATCCCAAAATAGAATAAATGTCCTTAAAAACAATAGATAAGGATGTAGAGGGTTCTGTCCAAGAAAGTCCTGAAACGGAAAGGGAATTCAAAACTTGTACCAAAAACCAGAAACCGGCTTCTAGGGAAAACTAATCCAGGAAAAACTGGACCGGGAAACCTGGGTTGATAGACTGGAGTGAAACAAGAGCCGAAGACTCTACTGCAATTCGGAAGACTTTCGAATCTTTAGACCAATTTACTCTTACCAGAACATAAAGAAGTCCTCATGATACTTCTTCAGGGCAACTATACAACAACAGAAAAATTCACAGATGCACCACCATGGTCCTAGCTTAAAACGAAAGTCTGTGCATGGCTTTGAGATGACACAAAAATTTTGAAAACTCAGAATCTGAATCCATGACCAACATGAGTATAGCTTTTCAGACATGAGAAAAGTTGTATTTACCAGAGAAAGAATTGATCGATTTCCTCTATAAACGAACAACCTAATTTTGTGCAGAGGGCCTTATAATCCCAATCAAAAAATATAATCTTTTTCCAAGCAGGCTAATCACTATGACTGGGTAAGCTGAAAGAAATCATTCAATAAACAATATTCCAGACACTTTTTAAAGAGGCAGAGAAAATATGTGTAAAGCATGTAAAACAAAACTGAGTGACTGACCTCTAATCGGGCGCGTGCCGAGTGAATAGCGAATGAGAGCCTCCAGCCGAGCCAAAACCAGAACGACGACCACCGGGAAAGTGAAAGGTCAAATTGCAAAAGGTGAGCCTGAAGGGGAAACTGGCCAAATGTCCTCACAACCACAGAGGCTGGATTTGTAGGTCTCTATGGATCGAGACCAGGTGAGAAATCGAGAGTGCGTGTCATTTCAGGGGGTTGCATGAGAGGTTGTGAGGTCTGCTGCTGGCAAATAGCTATGGAGGAGGCACGTCGAAGCAGCAGACGTGCATGGACATACAGGGATTCTACCAGGGTGTATAACGTGGCAATGAAAACAGAAACTAGTAATGCATTGGTTGTTTGCTTACCTGCGTTGCGTGGATTGGCTGTAGACATGTGGAAGTCATGGCAATGGCGACCTGGTAGCTTCAGCATGCTCTCACCCGGCTCCTCCTTCCAGATTGTCCGAGAGGTTGTCAATGCATGCCTATAAATGTGCTGATTATCAAAAGAGTTTAATTAATTTATAAGTATGGTTTCTTTGTATGCATATCTATGATATTCTTTTATGGTGTCAGAGCCAAGAGAGTTAAGATGTGAGAAGCTCAATTCCTTATCTGTGTTATATGAGAGGTTGTGATTGCTGTTCATTAGTTTTATTTGTTGGTTATGCCTTGGTGGCTGATTTTGCATGTGGTGTTGCAGATATGAGTTATTACAGAAGTGTGCATTGTCAGATATTTATCTGAGTGGATTAGTGAATTTGCAGACAATTTTACAAGATTAGGTTCGAGTGTGTGAAGTGGTGATTGACATTGTGATTGTTTGTAATTTGATCCATTTTGTTGAACCCAGGGGTGGTGTGGAAATCGTGAATGCTATTTGTAAAGGTCTCTGCATAAAAGATTCATTTCAAAGTGAATGAAATAGTTAAATATTGTATTCACCGCTTATTCTCTTCATTGTGCCTTCTTCAAGGTCAAAGGTTTGATTTTATTTTTAAACCAAGAAAAGCCATACAATTTGAGGTTGCTTTGTTTTATGGAGCGTAAATTGTGATTGGTTTAAAGGAGAAATAAGGAGTTAATTTTTATGAGGTTTTTTATTATTAATAACTAGAGTTAAAGAATTAAATAAAAAGGTGTATTTATTCTGGAAAAGAGATTTGAAAGAAGGAGAAATAAGGTATTTGAAAAAGAAACAAGAATTATATTGGATGGTGTTGGTTGTGGTATGTTAAATATTTTTGTAGCATTGCAAAGATTTAGTTTATTTATTTCTTTTGATACATTTTGTGCATTTTTTTGGGAAATTTTAAAATGTCAAATCTCTTGGCCGATACTTATTTGAGTGAGTCCATAAAACTTAATGGAGGAAATTATGTGAATTGGAAATTCAATTTATTGGCAATTCTAGAGGGTTATAGTTTGTGGTCAATTGTGAGTGGTGATGAGCCCAAACCCACTAGTGCAACCTTTGTTCCAGATTGGGAAAAATGCGAAATAAAATCAAAGGTGTTGTTTTGATTGTTTGTAAAGGTCAACATTATTCCTCATACCAGAGTTTGTAAAAAGTCCAAAGAAGCATGGGATGTGTTAGCACTCTATAATTTCTTTTAGGCTAACAAAGGTTTACAAAGGTAACCGCATAGCACTTTTAGGCTAGAATCTAGCCCTTCTGGCCTTGGAGAGGACTCTCATTGTCTATAATTTTGAATTATTCACATGTTGGGCTAGGTATGGTGCTCAATAGGATGCAGGTTTAAAGGTTTGCTCGCAAGAAAGAAGACAAATCCATTGGGCATGGAGTCATGTCAGGTTGATTGTTTTCCCAGTGATAGGATGAAGAGAGAAGGGGTCTTCTATAGGGGAAAGGTAGGTAGTCTCGGTGGTGAAACCAATTTAGTTTTTTGTAGGTGGGTGAGCATAAGAAAAGTGAAAACAACACATAGACCATAAAAATTGTGGATGAATTCTAAATGATGTTTCAAGAAGAAAACATGGAGTGCTTTGAAAACTATATCAGAGCATTATTAAAATGTATTCTGAGACAATGTTGGTTTAAACAAAACTTGAATACATACATTCAAGATCTGGAAATAAAATGAGACAAACTTACAACATGAAACAAGCACAACACCATCAAGGGTTGACATAGGAATCCCTTCAAAAATTGACCTCTATCTTTCATTCACTGGAAAATATTTAGAAAAATACAATTCATACAAATTTTGTCTTCTAAACTTGTCCAACCATTTTCTCCTTTACAATCATATAATAAATAGGCCAAAATTAGTCACTTACCACATCTATGGGTTGAATTACTCATTAGGATTTCAGTTTCTAACTTCTGCAGTGAAAATAGAACTAACTGCTAAAGACTAGGAACTACATAACTATATTTTTCTAATTCACATTAATTTCTCATCCTCAAAACAAGATTGTGAATTACTAAATGCTTTATTACAATTAATAGAACCATAAAAAAGTCGCATCAAATTTTGACTAAGTAAACTCGCCCAAAAAGAAGTCTGTTTGGAAGCGTAGCACCAAAAACACAGAACATTTGCCAGTTTCACAGCAACTTCCACAACAGAATGTATTTTGCAAATATATCCCAAATTTTGCATCCAATTGAATTAAAATTTTGACATCAAGTTACTATCATCATACTTCATCTCCACAAAACGTTTTAGCCAAATCTGACTCCTGGACCTCAAGAAAATTAAAAAATGGTTGTAGGTGATAGTAGCTTGCTTATCGGCTGCAGGGGAAAGCACAGAGTGAGGGTTTGGACCAACAAGGGATTATTGCTGGTAGCCATGGAGGGCGAAGACGGGGGAGTTCTACTCCCTCCTACAGCCATGTAGTGGCAAACAGAAGCAAGGAAGCGGGTTCAAATTGCTTTAAAAAACCAATGGAGGCAGAAATGGAGAGGATCAGCACAGAAAAGCTGGAAAACATTAGTTCTCATGAGCAGGAAGAGAATCATGAGGAAGCTAGAGGAGAGAAGAGAATAGAAGGCAGCAGTCAAAGCGCTGAGCACAGGAGTGTGACAGGACTCTGCAAACCCAGGTCATCCATTAAACCCCGGGTTGTTTGAAATAATTCGAAGCTACAAGAGCACAGGGATCACATGGCGGCATACGCAGTTATATGTAAATTTATGGGGATATGGCCAACGGAGAAGGATTTGCAAGTTTGGATAAGAAACCAATGGAAACTTAAGGGGAAACTAACCCTCCACCTTGGGTCCAAGTGTTTCTTCACAGTGGTGTTCACAAACCTAGAGGACAAAGACAAAGTGTTCGAAGGAGGACCATACTTTTATGCTGCAATTGGCCTCTACATGCAACCATGGGTGATGAATTTTGTCCTGAAATGAGAAACATTCTGATGGGACCAACCCTTTGAAAATTTCACGATTTGATCAAATGATTAACACAATAATTAGTATGGTGATTAAGTGGATAATACTCCTGGCAGATTAGTGGTAGATATTTTGGTTGTTGTGTTTATTATTTGGTACTTGTCATTTACTATGAAGGAACACCTGTCCTTGTCTCGAGATATGCGATCCCACCTTTGGATTACTCCCTCATTCCTCGTTCACTTGGCATTCTGGCCATTCTCTATTGTCTGAGAAGGTTTCTTGACTGTTCTGTGGTGACTGTGGTAGTTTTGGTTTCGATGGCGCCTTGGTTTTGGTCTTTGATCTAGCCACTGGTTCTATTGGTGGTCTATTATTTGGTTTCTATGATTTTTGGTTCTCGCGAATGCTTCCCGTGGTCACTGTTTCATATATGCTATTGTTTTTGTGCTACTGGTTTTATTCACCGAACTGCTATGTTGTTTAACTGTTGCTTAACTACAAATATTCCAGGTTGCCTCCATCAAGGGTCTCGACATTCAGTCTCAACTTCTCTGCAGATGATGGTAAGTCCTCTCTTTGTGATTTTCTTACCCTATCGTATTTTCGGTGGTACTAAGGAACTTTCTCCTGTGTGAACAGAGTACCCTTGGTGGTTGGCGACGGTCGAGGCTCCGTTTTAGTCCAACACTGCCTTCCAGATATTGGCAAACCCTCGCTTTGTTCTACCTTTTGTTTTAAAGCTTCCACACTCTTATGTCTATAATGACTTTGATGATGGCTTTTGCAGGTGGCTCGTCGGTGCTTCGGTGGTGGTCTAAGGCTCTGTTCCTTGATTTGGAAGTCAGCTGACCCAAATGGGTAGGGTCTTGTCCTGCTTTCACTTGTTTACACCTAGGGTTTTTTTTTTTAGTTGAGCTTTGACTCCCCTCTCCGCTGTATTGATAGGTCACCTCTGTCGATGGGTTTTTGGGCATGAAACCCTCTGTCTATAGTGATATTGACACTTGTAAATTGGCTTGTATTGATAACGTTGTTGGGGTTTCTTTGAGACCGGCTTATTTATCGAAGCATACGATGTAACTTATCCATGGAGTTTTGTTTTATTATTCTATATATTTGTATAAACACTACTGTGTGCTATTTTATGAAAGGAAAATTTTTTACAGTATTACGGTGGAATTTTTACCTGATGGCTTTTAGGATGGTCTTGTGCTTGCGTGGAACCCTCTGGTTATTTTGGTTATTAGGCCTATAGCATTTCTAAAATCTTTCTTTCTTATTTCTTTCCTTTGGCTCTTGGCTATGACCTCCTATGTGGATTTGATGCATTCACATCCACTTGTTCATGGTTTCATTGACTCTGTCACTCTTCTGATGCCTGTAATGGAATAATGTTTCACCAAACCCTAACGCTATATTTCTTTGATGCATTCAAGTCTATTTTGTAATGAGAAAAATAAATAAATGAACAAAAATATTTTCAGTTGCGAATATACACAAATGATCTTGAGAATTCCTGTATATATTTGTATTTCAGTTCTTTTGCTCTTATTCGAAAATCAACCCCTCAATGTCTCATTTTCCTTCTTTTGCATGAGTTATTGAACAATTTGAGTAGCTGCCAACAATTACAGGAAGTTACATAGGATAACCATCTAATTTTCTGTTTACCTAAATTCTATGATTAATTTAGAACAACAGCTAAAATAAATTAAAAGAAATTAAGGAAAGTATAACGTAGTGTTAACTCCTAAATGCTAGAACTGAAAGGAATTAAAAGATTCAGGTACAATGACCTGTCAAACTGTTTGAATGTAACCCATGAAACAAACACGTTTGTTTTTGTTCACCTTCCGCTGGATGCTCCTGCATCACATTCACATCAATACGGGTATGGATACGACTCTACTCCCTACCTTTAGATTACTAGATGCCCAAACCCTTAAAGGCCATAGGCAATAAATTAGGTCATTTTTTAAAAATATCTTAGGCGACTCTGTGAGGAAATACACCTCCTTTGCTCACATATCTGTAGAAATGGACCTATCAAGAGCACTTCCAGATGAAATAATTCTAGAATTTTATGATGAATAATGGGTGCAAGTGGTGGACTATGAACATGTCCCATTTAGATGCCGTAAAATTCATGAACACAGGCACCTCATCAGAGATATCCCTTTAAAAAAACTGGAGGACAATATGAAAACCAACAAAGGAAAAGATCCCGAAGGCTTTACCAAGATGGGAGGCAAAGGGAAAGGAGGAAAAAAGTACCAAAGGAAAACTAGCGAGGATAAACACCCAAGTCATAAGAGTTTCAAGATTTTAGAAGAAGAAGGTGGGAAAAATGCGATGAACCAAGCATTAGAGGATAATCCTGCAAAGAAGGAAAAAGATGCTAGCATGGAGGATGTACCTGAGAACATCAAACTAAAGGAAGATCTGCCAAGCATCATGGAACTTGGCAGGGACCATGAGATGACCCCAAGTGAAGTTGGAACAGAGGACCACGAACTACAAGAGATTCTTGAGAGGGAGAATCTCGATCTAGAAAAGTTCTTGGAGCAGGGAACCACCAAAGGGGTTGATTCTCTACCACAAAAGGATTTTGACAGAGTACAACAGCTCTTCCTCTAGAGATCTCAAGAAAAGGGTTTTGGAGTAAAAAGAAACCATGACAGCTAGGAAAATAGAGGGGTTAAAATGATGGAGGCAACATTAGGACACTCTTCCAAGAACCTAGGCAGGAAAAGAGGAAGGAAAAGATAGAATGAGTTGCTGACAGAGTGTGGGAAACTCATGATTAACTCAGGTAAGATGAAATATCTTACTAGTTACTCATTTACAAATCTTTCATAATGAAGCTCACAACCTGGAACATTAGGGGTCTAGGAAGTAAAAGGAAACAAAGAAATCTTAGCAATAGAATAAAAGAAGAAAAACCAGACATGGTGTTTATCCAGGAAACAAAATGCTAAATAGATAAAATCATAGATAAATATATCAAATGGCTCATTATGTATGACTATCTAGAAGTTAAAGCAAACAACACGTCAAGTGGGATTATCACACTATGGAATCCCCAAAAACTTGGAATCTTGGTTTCTGAAGCATCCAGGGACTACCTTTCAATGTTGATCCAAACTTTGGGTGATAAGGAAATATATATGATCACAAATGTCTATGGTCCTCAAAAACTTGAAGACAAACTCAGGCTTATCACCTCACTAGAGGAGTTGAGAGAGAGGCATCCTGTTATGCCTTGGATTCTGATAGGGGATTTTAATATGATTAGATCTCTTATAGAAAAAAAAGGCGGGACTAGAACACTAGGCAGAGACTCCAATGCCTTCTATAACTTCCTAAACAACATGAGGCTAGTGGACACAGAGACAATAAATGGTACTTTCACCTGGAATAATAAGAGGGGAGGGGCCTCTCAAGTTGCCTCTAAACTAGATAGATTTATAATCTTGGAGGACCTCCTTCTCACTGGCCCTGACTTGACTGCAAAAATCCTTCCTTTTGGAGGCTCATATCACTGGCCTATTCAACTTGAAGCTTCTTTTATAGGCACTCCAAGGAACAGACCTTTCAGGTTTGAAAATGTCTAGCTCCCTCACCCTGACTTCATCAGTAATATTGGTAAATGGTGGGTGGAAGATTTGCTTGTTCAAGGCACTAATAGGTTCCTTCTACAATAGAGATTGAAACACATCAAACTCAGGCTTAAAGAATGGAACAAAAAGGAGTTTGCAATATTTTCAAAGCTAAAAGAGAGGTTGAATAGAAACTACAAGGAATCAATCAAATCCTTATCATAGATGGCTTTACCAAGGAAAGAAAAATGCAAGCTGACACTCTTCAACAGGAATGGGAAGATAGATGCCAGTGAGAGGAGATCTTCTGGAGGCAAAAATCAAGAGTGCAATGGCTTAAAGAAGGGGACATAAACACAAAGTTTTTTCACAAGTCAACCATGGATCACAGGTCACATAACAAGATTTCAAAACTCAGGGACACTCAAGGAAAAGAGCTCAGCATCCATAAAGAAATGGAATGTGCTCTAGCACAACATTTCCAAAGCATAGCAGAGGAGCCTCTCGTAGATAGATCACAATTTATCAACAACTTCACAAAGTACATTCCAAATCTTGTAACCGGGGAAGACAATTACAATCTTAATAGGCTAGTGACTGAAGAGGAAGTTACTGAAGTCATTAAAGAAATGCAAAATGGGAAAGCTCTAGGACCGGCTGGGTTCAATGTTGACTTCTTCAAAGCTTGATGGGAAATAGTCAAACAAGATATCCTTGAAGTTGTGGAGGACTCGAGAAGATCCAAAACCGTTTTTAGGGTGCTTAATACTTCTTTTATAGCTTTGATTCCAAAGGAGGAAAAAGCTATGACACCATATAGATTTAGACCCATAGCTTTATGCAATGTGGTGTATAAAATTATTTTCAAAGTAATTGCGAACAGACTCAAGCGCCTACTTCCAACGTTTGTGTTTGAGGAGCAAACTGGTTATGTGGAAGGAAGGCAAATTCTAAACAACATCATTCAAGCTCACGAGGTGGTTCATTCTCTTAAGAGCAATAAGAAAGCAGGGATGATCATATAGCTTGACCTAGCAAAAGCTTATGACAAGCTCAACTAGTCTTACATCAGGGAAGTACTAATAGCGTACGGCTTTGACCACAATTGGATAAGATGGGTAATGGGCCTTGTTACTATAGCTAATTTTTCAGTCCTGCTTAATGGCTCTCCATCCAGAACCTTTAGGCCCTCGAGAGGCCTCTGACAAGGAGATCCGCTCTCCCCCTTCCTCTTTATTCTCATGATGGAAGGATTAGGTAGAGTGATTAAATCCACCAATATAGAAGGTAGAATCCAGGGTCTCAAACTCACACCGAATGGGGATGCCCGGACTCATCAACAATTTGTGGATGACACTATGTTGCAGGGTACGCCCATGGTCAAGGAAGCTAAAGTGTTCAAACAAATCCTGAACGACTTTGCTATGGCCGCTGGTACAAAGTAATCCTCACCAAATCAAAAGTTTTCTTTTTTAACACTGACGTTGCTATTCAGAGAAACCTCTCCAGAATTCTCGACTTTCAAAGAGATCAGTTACCATCCAAATATCTGGGAATACCTCTCACTGATAAACCTCTAAGAAAGGAAGTTTAGGAGATAGTGACTAATAGACTGCAGGATAAAATCAGGAAATGGACAAGCAGGTCTTTGAATTTAGCAGGATGACTAGTGCTTACAAAGGTTGTCCTGCAAACTATTCCCACCTTCATGTTTTTGGCTTTTCCTTCTCTTAAAGGAGTTTTGCAACTCATCAAGAATATTCAAAGAGATTTTGTTTGGGGCAAAGGGGAAGAGAAAAAGAAATGGGCTTTGGTAGCTTGGGATAAGCTCTTTAAACCTAAGAACCATGGGGGTTTGGGACTTCATGACCCTGAAACCCTTAGAAAAGTCTTGGGGGCAAAACTTTGGTGGAGATGGCTAAAGGAGTCGACAACCCCATGGGCCAAGCACTACAAATAGAAGTATGCAAACAATTGGCAAGAAAGGGATCATATTTGGATGTCTGGGCACATCAAGGGCTCCCATATTTGGAACAATTCTTGGGAGAACAGAGCCATAGTTCAGAAGCATAGTTTCTAGGAGATCAGAGATGGAAACCTAGCATGGTTTTGGTAGGATAACTGGTAGTAGGAACCTAACCTGTGTAGAGAAGAATTAGCTAATCTTAAGAATGACACTAAAAATAAAGGTTTACTCAGGGTAAGTGATTTCTAGGATCAAACAAGATACAAGGATAAATGGAGAACATGGAAGAACCTGGTATACAGTGAAGAAACCCCTTTGAAGGCCCAGGTAAAATCTCTTGCAATCATCTTGGAACAAAGAAAGATTTTAACATCTACATTGTCTAACCAACTAAGATGGGGAAGAAACAATGAAGGCAACTTCAACCTCAAAGAAGCCAAAAGAATTGCCATCAGACTTGACTTTTCAAACCTTGATAAGGTATGGAAGGACATATGGCAGAACTCGCACTAGATGAAAATTAAATTGTTCATGTGGTTGGTGCATCATAAAAAGATTCTGACTTGGGAAAATATTCGAAAAATAGTTCTAGTTGGTCCATCTCGATTCCAGTTGTGTGGTATAAAAGAAGAAATGATGGATCACCTACTCAACCTCTGCCCATTCACCTTTACCTTGTGGAATTGGGTAGCCTCAATCTTTAGGCAAACTGACAGGCATGCATCCAACATTACTGACACTTTAAAGAATTGGTGGAAAGATTTCTCATAAAATGAAATAGTCAACAAAGCCTGGACTTTGATTCCATGGTTTTTGATCTGGGATGTCTGGAAAGAGCACAATAACAGGATTTTCAAGAACATAATTGGCTCAACACAGAGCATCATAGCTCAAATTATAAGACAGCTCAAAGAAACTATAAGTACCTATTTAAAGAAACCCCTCAAAAACCCTCCTCTAAACCAGGATGCACATATAATTGGGTCTCCAGTTGCTGATCCCCCAGGGCATAAGCAAGAGCGCAAGCTATACAATAGCGGGTAAGGAATTCTGGCAACCTCCTCCACATGGTTTTCTGAAATTCAATATAGATGGAGCCTCTAAAGCAAACCCTGGAGTGGCTGGTTATGGTGGAGTCATAAGAGATGAGAACGGATACATACAAATCATCTTTCATAGTCATTTGGTGAATGCCACTAATAATATGGCAGAATTCATGGCCTTAGAGCAATGCCTAGAAATCTTGATTAAGTCAGATTTACAAAATGCTATTGTAGAAGCAGACTCTGAATTGATAATTAATTCAGTCAAGAAGATATGCAATGGTACAACACTAGAAAAAGTGTCAAAACACTAGCGGTTACTACAAGTCTATCAACGTATACAATCCCACCTGAGAGCCTTGAGAACACTCCAATTTGTTCACCTATGCAGAACAACCAACAGATTAGTGGATCACTTGGCAAATGAAGGAGTGCTCTGTTCAAGAAGTAATAGAAGATATACTTGGGCATTGACACCCTCAGGGACATTGTGCGAGGACTGTCACAGACAGGTGACCATAGACAAGGAGTATTCTCAGAGCATGTAAATTCAAAAGTCAGGGATTGATGAAAACAATGGAAAATGGACCATGTGCAAGGGGTAAACAGTGGGATGGTTGGCAGGCAGCCAACCACAGATTGCCTTGAACTCCATCATCCTCTGGATTTTGGGCGGAAAACCAAATGGGGGTTAAATCTTAGAATGGAGACGAAAAAAATTAGTGTGGTGATTTATGACACTCAACGGGTCCAAAAAATAAATTACTGTGTGGGCAAGTTACCGACCCGAAACCAACTCTAGACCGTCGGATCTCCAAGTATGGGATCGCATGGTGTTCAAGATGAAAAGATGATTGATGGCTATTCCTCAATCGGACCGGAAAAAGTTTTAGAGAGGTCATTTTGCTTCTCATCGGGTCCGTAAGTTAAAGTATCGAGTGGGCAAGTTGATTGCCCGAAATGAGCTATTGACCACTGAATCTCAGAAGGAAGGATCGCATGGTGTTGGGTTGTAAAGACGATCAAAGGTTAAGGAATGGCGGAAGAAATAGATGTCGACTGTTCGATCAACAGAGCAACATATCGATGATCATCGCACGGTGAAAGAGAGCAGAAGATAATGTAGTGAAGAGGTGGTTTCTCAAAACCTTTAGTGGTATTTCGGGTGGAGGAAGGATGGTAAGTGGTACTTAAGGGTAGTCGCCCGATTCCACTAACCGAGCGACATGTAGAAGCGGATGAAAAAACAAAAACCACTTTTCAGGTGGGTATTCTCCTTGTTGTTTGTCGACCCAAAATCACTGTGAACTGTCAGATCCACTAAGCGGAGATCAATGATGGAGGAGTGTTGTGTAGTTTGAATGAATGGGAAAAGATATTGACCATTGGATCCTGGAAAGAAATGGACGGTGGAGATCGGTTTAATAGACGATCAGAGGAAGGTTAGGTGAAGGTGTGATGGAATGTTGTTAAGCTATGTGCCAATAGTGATGGAGTGGACCCGATGAAGTTATGAACACAAGTGTATTCATTTTGAAGTCTGGCAAGGACCGAGGAAAAGGGCGAAAAGCAAGAGCTTAAGGGTTCATGTGCGCTGGTTATCCAGAACGACACTCTGAGGACGGTTAGATAGACGGGGCAGTTTCTGTGTACTCTCTAGTGGATGGATTGTTTTGACAATAGTCCCGATGTAGTTTTGTTTAGTCAACCCAGCTATTTGTTGAGTGGTTCACAGAGTTGGTGTTGCTGTTGTACAATATGTATTTTCTCTTGACTAATGGAAGGTTCCACTCTTACTTGATCAAAAAGAGATAGTAGCTTGTTTATCGAAATGAATAAAGCATTTTGGGCTGAAATTAACTAAATTTATTCATCTCAACCCCATGCATAGACTGTAAAAATTTAGGGAAATTGGATACAGGGTTTAGAGATATGGTGAAAATACATTTGTGTAACACACTTGTACAACGAGCTATCTTTGCATGGATTTAATCACATGCTTGAACTTTGGCTAAGAAATAATGGACAATTGATGATGTCACCACCCTTGTAAACATATTTTAAGTTCCCACACACAAAAATAATTCCAAAAAAAAAAAATAATTAAACCCTAACGCTTCTAACAATTTTGTAACAACATGTGCAACATTCCAAATTTTGTAAACTTGCAACCTTGCTCTGAGAAAATGAAATTTATGGGTTGTATTTAAATGTGTATGAGATGGTTTTGAACTCCTAAAATACATTTCAAACCGAGTGCCCACCCCCTGGTCATCTAACTCCCTTCTGCAGCAAATGTGCAATAGACTTGTGCAGGACCTGTAGCGTTCTCAAAATTTGACCATGTTTGATCTTCTTCCTGCACAATCCTCCCTTCACCTTCTTCTTCATCTCTAGGGTATCCATATTATGGGTTCAATCTTTATAGTCTTCTTCAAAACAATGTAAGGTGGCTTTCAAAGGTAAACCTTGCAGTACGATGGACATAGGGCAGATGCACAACAAATAGAGAAAATGTGCAACAACTCTGACTAGGGTTCTTTGAGAGAGGCAACCAAACAAGGGGATGATCAATGATACTCAAATAAAGTTCCAAATAGAGATATGTAGGGTTCAAAGAAACATTGAACGAATCAGAGGAAGAAGTTTCATGCACAACAGTAGGCATCAAGAGCTTGTGCAACAAAGAAAAAATAGTCATAGTTATTGGTGGTTGGAGGGATTCACAAGGCTTCTGATCAACTTCCTAGGGTATATTAGGTCCTCTAAAACATCAATAAGCTCAAAGAAGTGAGAAAAGTTCTTACTCGTAACTAGATTTTGACTTCTTGAAATGCGCAACAAAACCCTCAGTTGCGCAAAAAACTCCAATTTGCGCAACAAACTGTTGGGTGTGGAGCTAGATTATCTTCTATATTCAAAGGTATCGCCACATTGGACCCCAGTTCGAAATGAGGGCGGCAACGCTGCCCGTAAAATATTCACTGCAAGGGGGGTCTAGGGGGTTTCGGGAGCAGCGCCCCTGAAGCTAAAATCATATTTAAAATTTCCTTGTAAAAGTATAATAGTTTCTAGTCAATCTAGGCCGTTCATTAGGCGGATGATCTGATGGTAGAACTTATGTTTAGTTTAGGGTTTTTTGCCCTAGAAGGAAACCCCTCTCTTTGTATAAGGGCATTGTATTTGAGGCTGTGTAATAGATGTGTATTTGGTGAGCGAGAAACAGAGAGGTGAGATTGTGAGAGAAAACAGAGGATATTATAGTAGATTTGTTGTAGGTTGTGTCTCTTCATTTTGCTGGATAATACAAAGGAAGGACTGGTTGTTCAGGGTGGTCGCAGCCCAAACTGGGTGAACCACGTATATCTGTGTCTCTCTTGTTTTATGTGTTTTCTGTGTTTATATTTCTGCAATATTTTATGTGTTCCATTGCTCCGTAATATATAGTTTTCTAACACAAACTCCAATGGCAGACATCAACATTCCTTTGGTAGCCTCCAATAGATTTAGTGCAGATGATAGCTTTGAATGGCTAAAATGAAAGTGAAAAAAGAATTTTTTAGCCTTCATACACTTCAAATATCTTCTTTTATGGTAATGATGATCCATTTCAAAATGAAGTGGAACTTGTTGAAATGATAGAGGCATGAGAGGACCTATCATAACGGATTCCCTATAACTTAGATGATTCACCTTAACTAACTCATGATGAACAAATATTTCATGACATGACCAATGACCCCTTCAAACCATAATACTCATGAAATCAAGACCGACATTTACAAATTGACCTCGAGTGCATAGAAATATTGAAATGACTAAGATCCCTATAATATAGGACCCTAACGTTGGTTCCAATGGGGATGGAATCCTCCCTATGAGGTGCCAAGAATATCGTAGACCATGTGCCGAACCATTGGGTTAATACCAAACTCAATTTTCCAAGTGTAGCCTATAACATGCTCTCTTCCAAATCTTCAACACACAACTGCAAACTGAAAAGGAATGCTAGAAAGAAATACCAATCTGCTAAAACAAATTGTTGGAAACTGGCACATTGCTGAAATGGAATTTGAAAAGTATTGAAGCATATGTGAAAATGATTGAGCTTATTCACATTGCTATCTACACTAAACTATTGAATAACATGCTCGCTCAAGTGATACAAAATTTCCAATGAAGCCAAGCAAGGAGATGGCCACTCACTAGAATTATGCTCACACCCTTCGTAAACAGACATAAAATGATACATAATGGAAACTTACATTCGAGAGGAAACCAAAACCCATGCTCTATAAACAACATAAAATCATACTTCACTGATGATTCAAATAGTTTGGCAAAAGAATGCTGAAGAATATGCAAAGTCATCTCTTCATGATGAACAAAAATAGTAAGAGAAGCTTCATATATTACTGTTGGTTGTTCTATGTTTTTAGTTTCAAAATCATTCTCAAATATAGCTGCAGACGATTCATTTCGACTTTCAAAAGAGTGAATACAAACAATTTCTTGCACATTGCATATGTAAGAAGCTACCAACAAGGACTAATTCACTGCCTAAATTTTCCATGCAAACATCTTCAGAGATTTGATTTTTGTAGGTTTTTCATGAGACAAAAATTCAGTAGAGGAATGACATGAAGGAAAAATTGAAAAATTGTTTTCATCCCTGTTTTTGTCACATGAAAAATGACAATATTGCTGAAAATCATCATTAAAATCATGGTATGTAACATGGCTTGCATTATGAAAATTTTATTGGTATTCAGTCAAGGAAGAAAACACTATCTGATGGAAATTTTCTTGTGTATCAAGGTTGCTAAAATCTACTAATTCTTCCTCCTAATCACCTAAAAACTAACAAGACTATTGAACATGTTCATTCAACACAGGATAAGAAACATGAACATGAACATATACATCAAGATCATGATCAACTTCGTTGACAATTAAGGAAGAAACTACTACTTGCTGAGAATTTGCTTGAGTGTCATGGCAGCCAGATTCTACATTTTAACGCTGATGTTGAAAAGTTTTCTCATGCAAAGCCTCTAGTATCTATTCGTCCATGACCTAATCATCTTCATAGAAACTCTTCAAATTCTCCATAAATTTTTTAAAATGTGTGTAATAGTCTTTTACCAACAACAATGATGGATGACATTCTTTATATCTCTCATAAAACACTGCTTGAAAATATCTAAGAGAAGATAAACAAGCATTTGGCAAGCTTTCATACCATGATTGTGCATTTCCCTCCAAGGATACCATGAACATATTCATGTGACAATGTTCATGAAAATCATCCTTTAGTTTACGCACATGCATGTGAAATTTAATTAAATGAAGAGTCGCATGTTCTCCTACTTGATGTTTGAATCTTGACAAATGCGTCTGCCAATATACACAAGGCATGCGATTTCGAAATCCTAGAATATGATCTCGATTCATGGGTGCCCTTACAGATATAGAACTCATCTTGAGCCAAAAAAACCTTGATTTCTAGGTCATGCTACCAGTGAAGTCTTTGGATCATGTTGAAACTTAATTGAAATCGCAAGGTGAATGGTATAACCTTCATGTGTCTGACTTCTGTCCTCCACCAGCAATCAGATCTAAAACTTTGATGATATTTCCCAAGGAAGATGGAAATTTTTGTTCCCTGATAACGACACCAAGATGTTAGCATTATGTAATTTCCTTTAGGCTGAAAAATGATTACAAAGGTAACCACACACCAATTTTAGGCTAGAATCTAGCCCTTATAGCCTTGGAGAGGGCTCTCCCTGTCTAGAATTTTGAATTACTCAGATGGTAGGCTAGGTATGGTGCTTAGTAGGAAGTAGGTATAAAGATTTGTTGGGAGGATGGAAGACATATCCATTGGGCATGGAGTCATGTCAAGTTGATTTTTTTCCCAATGATAGGATGAAGAGAGAAGGGGTCTTCTACAGGGGAAAGGTAGGCATCCTTGGTGATGAAATCAAATTAGTTCATTTTAGGATGGTGAGAATAGAAAAATTGGAAACAACACATAGAGAATAAAAAATATGGATGAATTTTAAATGTTGTTTAAAGAAGAAAACATGGAGTGCTTGGAAAACTATATCAGAGCATTATTAAAATGAATTTTGAGACAAAATTGGTTTAAATCGAACTTGAATACATAAATTCAATATGTGTAAATTACATAAGACAAACTTACAACATGAAATAAGAATGACACCATCAAGGGATGACACAAGAATCCCTGCAAAAATTGACCTCTGTCTTTCATTCACTGGAAATATTCAGAAAAATACAATGCACGTAGAGTTTGTCTTCTAAAACTTGTCGAACCATTTTATCCTTTACAATAATATCATAAATAGGCAAAAAAAAGTCATTTCCCACCTATAGGGGTCGAATTCCTCATTAGGACTTCATTTTCTAACTTCTGCAATGAAAATAGAACTAAATGCGAAAGACTAGGAACTGCATGACTAGATATTTTCTAAGCATTTCAAATTAATTTCTCAGCATCAAAACAAGTTTGTGAATTATTGAATGCTTTATTACAATTAATAAAACCATAATAACAAATTACATCAAATTTTGAATAAGTAAACTCATCCAAAAAGAAGTCTGTCTGGAAGCGCAACGCCAAAAGCGCAACACATCTGCCAGTTTCACAACAACTTGCGTAATAGACAGTATTCTGTGAATATCTCCCAAACGGTGAGTCCAATTCAGCTGAAATTTTGATAGAAAGTTACTATTATCATAATTAGTCTCTAAAAATGGCTTGAGCCAAATCCGACTCAAATATAGCGATAAAATCCAAAAAATGGTTGTAGGTTACAATAGCTTGCTTCTCGAAAACAATGAAGCATTTTGGGTTGAAATTCACTGTGTTTATTCATCTCAGCCCCATGCATCTATTGTAAAACTCTTAGGGAAAATGGGTACAAATTTTAAGAGATATGGTGAAAATATGTTTGCACAACGCACTTGTGGAAACGAGTTGTATTTGCATGGATTTAATCACAAGCTTGAACTTTGGCTGAGAAAAAAATGGATGATTAATCCCACACAAAAAAATTAATGCAAAAAAAATGATTTTTAATGAAACCCTAATACTTCTGGCAGTTTCACAACAACTTGTGCAACATTCCAAATTTTGTATACTTGCAGTCTTGCTCTGAGAAAAGGAAATTGATGGTTTCACTTTAAATGCATCTGATATGGTTGTGAACTCCTAAAAAAAATTTCAAAATGAGTGCACATCCCGTGATCATGTAACTACCTTCTCGAGAAAACACATAACAACTTGTGCAACACCTGTAGAGTTTTCAAAATTTGACCATGTTTGATCTTCTTTCTGCACAATCCTCCCTTGACCTTCTTCTTCATCTATGGGGTATCTATCATTATATGTGCAATATTTAAAATTTTCTTCAAAACAATGAAAGATGTCTTTCAAAGGTAAACTTTGCATCACAGTGGAGAAAGGGAAGATGCACAATAGGTAGAGTAAATGTGTAGCAGCTGTGACTAGTGTTCTTTGAGATAGGCAACCAAAGAAGGGGATGATCAATGATAATCAACTAAATTTCCAAATATATATGTGTAGGGTTCAATGAAACACTAAATGAAACAAAAGAATGAGTTTCGTGCACAACGGTAGGCAGCAAGGCTTGCACAATAGAAAACACAACAGTCATAGTTATTGATGGTTGGAGGGAGTCTCGAGGCTTCTGATCAACTTGCTAGGGTATATTTGGTCCTCTAAAATAGAAAAGTGATTACTCATAATTGGATTTATGACTTCTTGAAATGAATAGCAAGACCCTCAATTGTGCAACAAACTCCAATTTTCACAACAAACTCCAATGGCAAACAACAATGTTCCTTTGGTAGCCTCCAACGCATTTAGAGAAGATGACGAATTCGAATGGATGAAATGAAAGTGAAAAGGGACTTTTGTACCTTCATAAACTTGAAATATCTTCTTTGATGGTAATGATGATCCATTTCAAAATGAAGTGGTGCTTGTTGAAATGATAGAGGCATGACATGACCTATCATAACTAATTCCCTATAACTGACATGATTCACCTTAACTAACTCAAGATGACCAAATTGTTCATGACATGACCAATGACCCCTTTAAACCATAATACTCATGAAATCAAGACTGACATTTACAAATTGACCTCAAGTGCATTGAAATACTAAAGTGACCTAGAAACCTATAATATAGGACGCTAATAGGATGTGCTCAAGGGTTTGCATGAAACAACAAATACAAATCGAATTTTATTTTTGAAGACTAAGATCTTGCCTTTAAAAATGGAAGTGAATGAAAATATAAGTAATTTCATTTCCCATGTCAAAGATCTAAGTGATAAGTTGGGAGATATTAGTGAAAAGGTGTCCAATAATAATTTGGTCGCCATCACATTAAATGGCTTAGTGCAAGATTATCAAATTTTTGTTTCAAGTCTTTTAGCTAGAGAGAAGCCCTCTACAATTGATGAATTGACATGTATTCTTCTACAGGAGGAGAAGATGAAAAAATATAATTTGGGCTCAAATAGTTCAAATTTGGCATTGGTAGCCAAGGGTAAATAGTCATTCAGAGGTAAGCCATGGGACAAAAACAAAGGAGACAAGTTCCAAGAAAAATAGAAAGGTATGGAACAATCTAAATTTCCTATTCATGATAAGAGAAATGATGATTGTTATTATTGTGGAAAACCCGAGCATCATGCTAAATACTGCTATAAAAGAAAACATAATGAGCTAAGAAAAGAAACATAAGGCATAATGGAATTTTTTTGGACAAAGACACCTCAATCAGTGATGGATTTAAAAATATTAAGTTATTTGTTTCTGATGCTACAGTATCTGCAGAGACTGATGATGTGAATGTTTGATTCATTGATTCTGGTGCATCACTACATATGACTTGTAATAAGGTTTGGTCTGATGAATATTATGAGGGCATTAATGGAACATATGTTTATGTAGGAGATAACAGGTCACTCAAAGTTCAAGGTTATGGAGTAATAGGGGTGAATTTTCCTAATAGATGAAAGAGACAGATCCATAATGTGATGTATGTTCTTGGTATAAAAAATAATTTTATTTACGTTTCTACTATTGATGACCAATATTTGAAGGTTGAATTTGTTAAATGATAGTGTGTTGTTAAATATATCCAAGCTCACTACAAGGTTATTGCCACAGGTACCAGAGTTGGAGGATTGTATAAGCTAGATGTGACTAGGACATGTCATCAAGACATGGGGTCTTCACTCAATGAACCTCTGACATATTACATGAGATCATGGCATACTAAATAATACCCTTAATTTGACTACATATTTGAAAATAATTCTAAAAATTACATCATTTAATCCCCTACCAATATGAACCCAATACACCTTCCCTTTTTAAAAAACACCTACTTTTACTAGATATTATAGGTATCCATTTTTTCATCAACATTTTTTATACCCCTTTATATTTTTTCATTAACTTTGAGCTCCATTTTTTACACCTGCCAATATAAAACCCTTTATGCCCTATTATATTCTCAATATATTATGTCAATTTTTACTCAATATATATCCCCTAATATGAACCCACGTGGTATGGTATTACTCCCCCAGTGAAGCCCCCGTGCTTCAATCACTGGTATATTCAACATTATCAATAGAAGAGTTATGGCATCAAAGGCATGGACATTTAAATCTCAATGATTTATTGTTACTTCAAAAAAAACAATGGTTGAAGGTCTTCCTATTATGAAGAATGGTCATATTGAATGTGAATCATGTGCATTTGGCAAGTAGCATAGAGAGGAATTGCCCATGCATAAATACAAAAGAAAAAGGGAAATACTTGGATTGATTCATGCTAATCTATGTGGTCCTATGAAAACTAGATCTCTTGGTGGAACATGGTATTTTCTTATTTTTGTTAATGATAGATCTAGGTATACATTGGTCTATTTCATAAGAAAAAATATATGTCTTTAAGTACTATAAAGAATTTAAAAATATGGTAGAAAAAGAAACTAGAAAAATCATCAAAATTCTTAGATCTGATTAGGGGTAGAATATAAATCAATAACATTTAATCAATATTGTAAAAGCAATGAGATTCTACAACAATAATAGTGCCACATTTTGAGAAATCCAATGGGATGACAAGTTAATGATTTCTCTTATTATGAAATTATATTATGATGTTTCATTATTAGTTTTTCTTATTTCAATTTATCTTTATTATTCTCATCAAGACTAATGCCAATCCATAAATAGAGGAGGACATGAGATGTAGGCACGTAGTAAGGGAAAAACCCCTATGTAGGGGAAAACCCAGTCAAGTAATTCTTCCTTCTGTATATTCAAAACAAAGACTGATAATAATCTCTTAACCTAGGCCAAATACTTCTTCCTTCCATCAAGTCAACCTTGTCACATCATGCTGAGTTCTATATTGGATATTTCGTTTGATAATGATTTGTTCAGTAAATATGATAGTTCTCCTTAACATACTTCAATATAGTGTTTCACTCTTGCAACTATGACATGCTTTGATCATGTCTCAATCGTGACATACTTTAGTTTTGTGGAAATCAAATGATGTTTATGATTCTATGGAATCCTCAACATATTTCAATCCTTACTTTTGTGGCGGTACCCTACTATTCCTTGGTCTTGTAGTATCCCTTAACATACTTCAGACTTATTATCCTTTTTCGTTTAGGCTCCTACAATCATATATACTTTGAGTCTATAGTAGATCTCCACAAGCAAATATAACTTCAACGAACTCCTTTTTCTTCAATGAGTTGTAGACCTGTAATATGGATTTCCTTCTTCAACAAACTTGTATCAGTTCTAAGACAACTTAGAGTTACAACCCATAAACTTATCCAATGCTTCGACCTTGTGAGCTAATACTCCTAAGTTGTCCTATAATCTGAGTCACTATGATACACCAATCTTGCTTTATGAGATTCTCTGAATTTGTGCTTTGAAATTTTGTCTCTGTCAAATTGAGCGAAGTCTAAATGCCTTTATATAGTTGTTTCCCACTAAATTTAAGATGACATGAGATTAATTAGTGAATATGACTTATTGATTATTAATTTGGAGGTCAACTGCAAGGAGACTTGATGGAGGAGTATTTTGACAAAATAAATTTAACTTTGACAATTATAAAAATCCTAAAAGCCTACAATGGAGGCTTGACATATAACAATTGACCCAAGCATGAAATCCATGCTTTAACAATTCAATCTAATTAATAATAAAATTTCTTTTGTTTTCAATTGATAAATATATTTCATTTTCACTCAAGTAGAATTATGAAGACCGAACCTAGTTACATTCTTCAACACTCCCTCTTAACTAGGGACGTATTCATATTTACATATATCTATATAGGTACATAGAAGATCTCAAAACACATTATCTATTAATAATTTAGGCACTGCAATGCCATGGCCTAGATTCCTGTTGAGAGCAATCTATCCAAGGTCCTCAAACAACTTAGGCAATCACAGTGCCACGGACAAGATTCCTGATGAGGGCAATCTATCTGGGTGGGACTAAGATGGAGTAAAGATTTTAGCCTCTCTAGCTGTTAGGCCCCTATACCAATAGGTGTCATATGTCATGATTGACTTGATGAGCTATGTAATATGATCATACCTTTTCTTGTTGCAAAGGTTTTCCATATTTTCAAAAAATAAAAAAAAAATCTAAAAAATGTAAAGAGAGTATACCCTAAAAGAAAAATCAAAGGGTAAAAAGAATAAAACATGGTCAAAAAATGAAAGAAAATGAACCCCACAAAAAATAAAAGACCATGAAAGTGTGCAAGTTTAAATGCCATTGCTTTTTTACTTTTGTGTAATAAGAGATTGTGTGCAGTTTGTCACTTATGCCACAATTCATGAATAGTCAAACAATTTAAGCTTGGCTAGTTCATATTTCAATTTCATGTTGTAGAAATAAAGAATAAATATCTGACCAAACAGTGTAATCTTGGCAGATAAGAAGATAGGTAGAGTGAAAAAGGAGCTCAACAGTTTAATTTGAGCCCTTGGATGTAATAAGTGTAGACTTAGATAGGCTTTACCATGTAAAAGAAAAGAAAATTTGATAAGGGTTTGCCAGTCTAAGTGCACCCTAATAAAGAAGTAAAAATGCTAGGTTAAAGTAGGTAGGGTAGGTAGTTGATGGTTGCAGAATAACATGTGGTGAATGATGATGTTCAAATGTGCAAATCTTTTACTTTCATCATAAGGCAAAGGCATACAGTACATAAAAGACATATCAAGCAAGAAAAGTCATAATAATTAAATCCCCTACTCATTTTCCCTAACTTTTCACTAATTTCCCCTAAATACTAAGGTATTTGCTAAATTAGAGGGGTTCAGAGCATTTCTCTGACTTCTGGAGGGACCGGACCCTTTGCCCAATAATTTATAAAACCTAAGTATTTAAAATCATTCATAAATCATTCACTCACATTCACAAGTCTTTTCCTAAGTAAAATCCTATTTTACTTAAGAAAATTTCAAATATTTCTCCTCAAAACTCTTTTTTCACTTAAGCCTAAGTTAAATATATGCATGAAAATATTTTAGACTTAGTGCTTTTCCATTTCATTATGTCATATTAATTACTAATTTAATTATTAAGTAATTCCATTATAACGTTTACCCTCTCCCATATTATTTAAATATAAAAAACCCCGAATTTCTATACATCCTGCCCCTAGTTAATTATAATCATAAAGCATCCTTAATCAGGATTAATTTGTTAATCAGTAACTAATTAACAACCCTTAATCCCTTGCCGCATCAATATGGGATTAATTAACCCTTATGGTTAATTAATAACCTCCCCGACCTATCCTGCCACTCCCGATATAATTAAATTAACCCTTAATTATGTTGGGCCCACCCTCATTGAACTCCCGCCACCTCACCTCCCCATTAGTTGTCCGATCAAGCCTCCCAGATCCGACGACTCTTGTGCATATCACACAGCCCTTTGTGACCAAACGTTAGCAAGTGATCTCTAGCGATTTTGGAAACAGTACCCTCGCCACGCGTCGCTCATTGTATGGTATCGCGTAGATGAGCTCAAATACCACCTCCCCTCCAATAACGGTGTAATAAAAACCACTTACCGCCTCCCACTAACGACAAAACGTCACATCATCAAGTTGATGCCATCTATCCACTGTTCATTCAAAGCTTACCCACCAATATCAACCGTTTACCCGTTTTAAACACAAAAACCCCAATTTTGATCGTTTTCTCCTGATTGTGCAGTAAAATCCTATGAAACCCATCTGCGCCACCTGAAGCCTATGTTAAATGATTCAAGCATGGTTTACCTTCCTAAAGGCATTATGGACTCACTCCACAGACCTTTCAAGCTCAAATGAAACGATTTCGACCTCCCATGCAAACCAATGCTTTCTTAACAATTTGTTTTGTTTTACAGGTGATCAAAAGAACACAAACCTGGATAAACAGTCTTAATACTAGTCATAAGACTTGTTTACTCTGAGATTTTTGTCAAAAGTATTCAAAAAGAGATGGAAAATAAAACATACAGTTAAAAGAAAAACAGAGGAAACATGGAATTAAAAGGATTTACTGTTGAAATAGACAATAAAAACCTAAAATATATAGTGAAGGTAAAAGGACACAGTAAAGAAAAAGTCAAAGTTTATCAAGATGAAAGAGTATCAAATTGAAGACCAAGTCAAGTAAATCAGCTAGCATGAAGATAGACAGTAGGGAAGACAATTGCAAAATAGAGCATACAAATTCATGACAAAGTGAACCCAGATGGAAAAACAAAGTGGTAAAAGTAAAAAAGTAAACAGTAAATAGTAAAAGTAACATGAAGACATTAAGGGTTAAACAAAGATGAAAACACTTTCACCAGCTGCAATGAAGTTTATCCAAAGTAAAAGTGAAAAACAGTCAAAAGAATTTTAAGGTTAAAAGATGAAATCAGAGCAGAAATGGTAAATTCTTCAGAAATTTCATGTTTAAGTCATATTTTTGTAGAAACTATTGTGTCCAATCCATGAAGTATTTTGCGAAGAAGGAGGATTTTTTTGTTCCTAAAACGCTACTCTACCAAAACCGCTCTCACTTTTTATACAGGTGTTAACAAAAGGAAGATAAGTGCATGTCTTTACAGCCTATTTTTGAGTTTGTGCAAAGTCTTGTTTTTGACATCATTTTGGAGAGAATATTTTGAGCATCTGGAACTAAATTTTGGGAAACTAAGAGAGGTTTATCTCAAAAATATTCCTATCTACAAAAAAATCTTTCATTTTTTACATATCTATCGTGGATTGAGATATACAAGCGTATCATTGGACCCTAAGTTTGCAGAATTTCTGGGGCAGAATGCACAAACGAAGGATGCAGTTAGTGATTGGGATGCCTCATCATCAACCAAGAGTTGCTACCAAATTCGACTTTCTCTTCTTCATCACCATAAATGCATAAACATAGTGCCAAATATATTCATTTTTTTTTAATGTCCTTCATTTAAGTTCTATTAATGTAAACATTTGGAGATATTTGTGAAACTAATCTTGATATTTTTTCAAGATATTTCAGTTTACAATTAGTATAAATACTTCTTCATTTGAATTATTTGAGGGTGGATTCTTAGACATTGCTGTAAAATTGATTACTTTGGAATAAAGTGCTGTTGGACAAATTTTGCATGGCTGGCTGGGTGAAGAATTAATGCAAAGGAATTTTCACAGGATTCATGTGTCAAACATCGGATAAATAAATATTTTATATCTCATGTGGTATTGTTTTACTGTTTATTATATCAATTATGTTTTAGATCTGAATATTAAAATGAAAAAGAATAATTCAGAAAGTGGTTAAGTGCAATCTGTCTTCAATCGTTTTTGTTTTTAATGTTTTCTTCTAAACTAGCGTAAATAGTGAATTCTTAATTGCTCATGTTTCCTAGTTTACTCATTTTGATCATTTAGTAAGGAATTCTTAATTTCTCCTTATTGGTGATTAGTTAAGTTCTCTTCTCTTAAAATATGTTGAAGGATTCTTAATTTCCCTTCATCCCTTTTAAGTCCATCCCATCTTTTCAAGTCTCTATTTGCTCCCTGTTTAGCTATCTTTCCCTGTGAAGCCATCCTTTGTTGAGAAACCAAATCTAGTTGAGCCATCTTCTTTGACTCCATTAGCCCAATGGCCTAAACTATTTAGTTCTACCCCTCTACTACTGAATTTCACCACCAAATGCAACCAAAAATCCCAAAACTTTCATAACTAGCCTAAAACCTTATAAAACAAAGCTAAAAACTTAAAGAGAGAGTGCTCTCTAGGTACAAATTAGCTAGATTATGTACCCAAAAGTTGGTTTGTGGTTAGCTCAGACTCCTTTCCTCTCCTTACAACTTCTAGGAAAATCTGAGTGATAACATAGTGGTGACTCCACTGGGGAACGGAAATTTGTTGTTATTGTTGTTTACTTTATAAACTACGGACGAAGATTGAAGTTAGTTAGGTAGCCTTTGAACTGCTCTTGCTCTGCAAGTGCATAAGTAGATGAATGCTGCTTCAGTCTATCTCCGGTTTAGTTTATGAACTGAACGTGAACCAGTTCCTCAGTTAAACAAATCTTTAGGAATATTTAAATTTGAATCTGAAAAATATTAAAGAAATCACAGAAGTTGTTGTTGATATTAATTCAAAAAATCAAAACCAAGAAATCTGGCTTCAGAAAGGACTCGTCACACTAGGTCAAATCCTAATCCAAATCCACCACCTGTGTTTGAGAACCCTAATCTGATCCCCAAAATTCTTAGGAGACAGGGAAGTCAAGAAGTACTGCTAGTTATCGACCTATCTACAGATCAAGATCTTGCCTTGTAAGGTGGATTTCTCTTGAGGACAAACCCTTTGATGAGCAATTTGAGACCTCTTTGTTTGTAACATTTTCTGAGTCTGAATTGATCCACTTGGTTCCAGACCCAATGTTTATTGAAGAGTTACAATTTTAAGCCATTAGTTCCTAAATAGACATATATTTACAGAATTCAATACAATCTGAGCTTACTTTTGAAAGAACACCTGATCCGTCTACCATCATTGTTGCTTCTGCAAGCTCCTCATCATTCCCTCACACATCTCAACCCCAAACCACTCCACCACAGACCCCTCCTTCTACCACTCCATCCACAACCCACATCCTCATTTTTACCCCTACCCACATCTATCGTTCCATCATTAACTGCAGCCATGGAAAACAGATATACCCCCCTGATTTTACCAGCCAATTTAGGTGTGATGTCTCAATACTACCAAAGTAAAATCACTCCATTCGATGGTATCGGTACATATATTGCTCAGCAACATACCCAAAAATCACTGATTACTTTGAAATATATGAGATTGATACTGATGATGTAAGAATGAGAATATTTGTTCAGAGTCTCATTGGGGAAGTCAGAACCTGGTTCAGGGCTCTAAGAGCAAATAACATAGATAGCCTAGAAACCCTTTATACTCAATTCTTTAACCATTTGGAAAAGAAAAAAGATCCTTTGCATATCTTATCTGAATATGAAAACATTAAAAGAGGAACGTAAGAAACTGTGCAGGACTACTGCACTAGGTTTAACACTGTTTACAATGCTATTCCTCAAAACCTTAGACCCCCACCTGATTTGGCTCTAATCAAGTTCCCTGATGGATTTGATTCTGATATGGCTTTTCAGCTAAGGGAACTAGCCCCTAGAACTTTGGAAGAAATGCAAAGTATAAATGTCAGTGTTGAATCTAATCCGATGTCCAAACGTACCAAGGTTAGGAGTGAAATAAGGATACCAGTAAAAGAAGAAGCCTCACTTGTTGAACAAAAACTGGATGCTATAATCAAAGGTATGGAAAGACTAGGAGATAGAGTGGAAACAATAGAAAGAAAATATCCTTGGGATGGTCAGCCAACCAACACAGGGAGGAATCAAAATTTCTAGAAAAACCAAAATCGAAACCCTGGGAAGAGTGGTCCAAATCAAAACATTAGACCATCCTTCCAGGAAAATTATGTAGAAGCTTCCAGCTCTGAAATTCCCTAAGAAGAAACTCAGATAAATCTCATGGGACTTAACAACGAAGGAGAAGTTTTCCTAACTCAAGATGATCAAGAGGCTCACATTCTCAAATAATTTCAAACTCAGTCAGGAGAATCATTTGACTTTAGGGAGGGATATGACACAACTATCTATGAAGTACATAAGCAGTATAACTTAAGGAGTAGAAGAATCAATGTTCCTGAAGCCAATAAACAAAAAGCCCTAAAACAGCATGCCAAAGGTAAAGCAACTACTACCCCTGTACAAATTTTGTCTAGATCAAATAATAACCCCCCTAATCCAATAATAGAAGATGACTCTAACAGTCAAAAAAATAATAGACAGTCTTCCACTTCTCCCCCTTCCAACGGAAATGTGGAAGAACCCCCAAAATCTAATTTAGGAGAAACTGTAAATCTTAACCCTACTCTTGAAAAGGAGGAAAACACAAAAAATAGAGAGAATCCGTCAAAACATAAAAGCACAAATAGAAAAACATTTCAACCAGGAAACTGAAGTAGGCAAATTAAAGATTGTTGTTCCATTGACTGAACTAGCTAAACATGATGCCTACCGAAGTCAAATCAATAGATCACTTAAAATCATTGGAAATGAAGATTCTGTAAATGTTTTTGATGACCAGCCAGAATTAATCTTTGGCCCTGAAGTGAATGGGAAACATTTGGAAGGAAGTGTTCCTCCCTTCTATATGAGCCTAAATATACATGACAAAATCCTTCACAATGCCATGTTCAATTCTGGAGCATTTCATAACCTAATGCCCAAGTTTGTTATAGAGAAATTAGACCTAGATATCACCAGACCATACAAAGACATTTTCTCTTTTGATTCCAGTCAGGTGAGATGTTTAGGATTAATAAAGGACTTGTGTATTTCTTCAGTTCAATACCCTGCAAAAACAATCCTGATGGATGTAGTAGTGGCAGATATACCACCAAAATATGGAATGTTATTATCTAGGTCCTGGGGTGCCAAACTTCAGGGATCACTTCAATTGGACATGTCTTATGCTACTATCTCGGTTTTTGGCCAACCCAAAAGGCTATACAGAGAAACACTGATGAAATATGTAGTAAGTAGTTAGGAAAGACCACAAAATTTCCCTATCTACTCAGTACACTTTGATATGAATTCATTTATTCTATACAATGCTGAAACCAATCCTAACAATAAATAAGTTTTAGCAGCAAAACCAAAAGAAATTAAAGATGGAAAATCAAGGCTTCAAATTCAGGATATCTTAGATACCAATGATGATTTGGATAACAAAGAAAAATAAGATGAGAACAAATTTCTAAGTCCCCTAGTTAAACAAATCCCCATCACCCCTGACACTGATTATGTGCATGAAATTAATTGCCAATTAGAATTTGATGGTTCAGTCAACAATTTAGGAGTAGGGGCAGGAGTTTGGGTGCACAACTTAGAAAATGACCATGCCTACAGTTTAAATTTAAAATGCACCAATAATATGGCAGAGTATGAAGCTCTTTTTCTAGGACTTAAACTTGTTAAAAGACTAGGAGCAAATAGGGTATCTATCATAGGTGATTCAGAATTAATCATCAAACAAATCAAAGGGAAATACTTGACTAGGGATCCTAGATTAGGATACTAGATGAACAGTTATAGAGATTCTTAATACTTTTCTGGAACTAAACTTGTTGTAGTACCTAGAAAACACAACTTACATGCTCACAGTCTGGCCATGTTTTCCAGCACCTGTAAATTACCTTTCTAACCTAATAATCAACTTACTGCTAAAATTAGGCATAGGCCAGCTATCCTTGACAATCTAAATAACTGGAAAGTTTTCGAAAATGATGAGCAGATTAATAATTTTTTGACCTTAGAAAAAGAATTTTCTCATAGTCACATAGATGTAGTGTTAGGCCCCTATACTACTAGTGTAACCCAATATTGTTATTAGTACAACCCCCTTATTATATTGATGTACCCATGTAGTGCTGATATTGTTACTATTGTGCCCGATAGAAGCCCACTATTGTTATTATTGTGCCCTTACATTATTATTGTTATGTCGGCTCTGATTATATTATGACCCTTTAGACTCCTATATATAGAAATGAGATCTTTTCATTTGTATCATCCAAGAATTCTTCATTTGTGTAATGTAAAGGAGGTTTCCCCCCTGAAGAGGCTGAATTCTAAGGTGTTGATCTCTCTTTTCTATCTTTTTGTGAGTTGGTTTCATAACATTTGGTATCAGAGCTTTGGATTCTAGGGTTTCACTGCTCCAAATAGGTCATTGTGACATTTTCGCTATAACTTTTTTTTCTGTGATGTTTCAGAAGCTAAAACAAAAACCCATTTGAGAGGAAACCGTACTGAATATCGGGTCCAAATTTCAGATCTTGTTGCACTATATTTGCGGAGATATGATATGAGGAAGTTGGTCTTTTTGTAGACTCCTGAATTACATTCCAAACAGGCGACCTGGGGAAAATCATCATAACTTTCTCTATGAGCATCAAATTGAAATTTCGTCAGAAGGTACAAAAAGAGGACGGACTGTAGTTTTTTGTACATTGTGTTTAGAGCGAAAGGGCGAAACAGTGACTCATGGTACATCGTACAAGTTTGCTCTACTGAACTGGTCTATAATCAGGTCACTGTGGGAGATTTGGCATAATGCCTCCTTGGAGAATCAAATTTGGATCCGACTGGTGGCATTGAAAAGAGGACACAGAGGGCTACTGTAGCTCACAAATTCAGAACTTAAAGATCTGTCAGTACAGAGTTACAATCGTTTCAAGATTGAGCTCCTAAAATCAAGAAAAAACAAGATGAGGAAGTTTGATGGCAAGGATTTGGTAAATTGGATACTTCAGATGGAGCAGTATTTTGATCTACATGGTGTACCAAAGTTACCAAAGGTATGTATTGCATCTTCATATTTAGAACCGAATCAATTTTTATGGTATAAAGGGCTTTGTTCTCGTAAACAACTTGTTACGTGGTCAATTTTCACGGAGGAAATAATAACACATTATGAGGATACAAAGAGAAATACCTTCTTTAGAGCAACACCACAACAATTGGAAAGAGTAAAAGAGTTTTTTTACATAATGGAAAGTAAAATTATGGAAACAAGGAAGTATACTCCTCATAGCTATAAATATGGAAGTGTTGTTTCTCCTAGCCTTCCACAACCTACAAGGGTTACACCACAACAATTGGAAGAAAAAAGAGAAAAAAGGGCTTTGTTACAATTGTGATACCAAATGCACTAAGGGTCATAAATGTGTTGAGAAAAATTATTTTACATAGAGTATGAAGAGGAGGAAGAAAAGGATCAAGAAACATCAAAAGAAGAGGATATATGCTAGGACCCAACCCTAGAGAAAGAAAAAATGAAACAGACCATATCTTGTAAAGCATTGGAAAGAATTACCACTCCTAAAACTCTCAAGATGGAAGGACATATCGAGAAGAAAAATGTGCAAGAAGTGAAAGATCACATCGAGAAAGAAGAAATGAATCCAACCATATCTTGTAATTCATCGGTCGGAATTACCACTCCTCAAATTATCAAGATAGAAGGATATATCAAGAAGAAAAAGGTTCAAGCAGTGAAATATCACATCGAGCATCAACAACAAGTTCTCCAACTTTTAAAGGGTAGCACCACTTTGGTGAAAACTCAAATGAAACAACAGGTAGATCAACATAATAGTGAAAAATGTTTTAATGTAGGTGATTGGGTATTTTTACTGCTACATGTCAAGCAAGCTATTTATAACAAGGAAATGTTGGCAATACTACATGCACTTAAGAAATGGCGACCTTACCTAATGGGAAGACACTACAAGATAAAAATGGATCATGATAGTCTTAAATACGTTTTAGAACAACTATTATTTTTAGAAGAACAGAAAAAATGTGTCGCAAATATGTTGGGTTATGACTTTGACATCATCTATAGAAAGTGGAAGAAAAATTTTGTTGCAAATGCACTCTCAAGAAAGGATGAGGATGTGGAAGCATTGTTTTGTGCTATTCCTATTATCCAATCAGATTGGATAAATGAAGCAAGGGATGAATGAAAGAAGGAAAAAGAAGTATGGCCACTTATTCAAAAGTTGCAAAAGATCCCAATTCAAACAATATTGCCAAAAATTGAAGAGGAAGGAAAAATCATATTGGAACCTGGAGCAGTCACAGAAACAAGTATCCGACAACTATGAAATTGATCAATTTCAGAGTATCTCATCAAGTGGAAGAACTTACCCACTGCAGATTCCACATGGGAGGACAAGAATTTTATATAGAAGCATCAAGAACTACTCAAGCGTTGAGGACAACACTTTTTGAAGGAGAGGGGCATGTTAGGCCCCTATACTACTAGTGTAACCCAATATTGTTATTAGTATAACCCCCTTATTATATTGATGTACCCATGTAGTGCCCATACTGTTACTATTGTACCCCATAGAAGCCCACTATTGCTATTATTGTGCCCTTACATTATTATTGTTATGTCGGCTCTGATTATATTATGACCCCTTAGACTCCTATATATATAAATGAGATTTTTTCATTTGTATCATCCAAGAATTGTTCATTTTTGTAATGTAAAGGAGGTTTCCCCCTCGAAGAGGCTGAATTCTAGGGCATTGATCTCTCTTTTCTATCTTTTTGTGAGTTGATTTCATAACATGTAGATACAGTCAGAGACTTTAATCAGATAGATGAGGTAGATACCAATATTTTAGAAGAAGGTTCAATTCAAATGCTTCATCCCACTACTTTCACCAGGGAGGAAGTTCAAGACTTAAAACAGATGGACCTTGATGAGATAATTGAATAAGAAACAGAGATTATCGACTTAAAAGACAATCATCTACCTAAAGGATTAACTCCTCTAGAGGATCTCTTTGATTCCAATGACATTCCAAAGAAACCAAAGATGGAACCACTAAAAGCAGACATTGAAGAATACAACTTAGGGACAAAAAAAAAACCCAAAAATGATAAAATTATCAAAGTCCTTACCTCCTGACCAAAAGATAAAATCTGTTGAACTTATGAGAGAATTCTAGGACATCTTTGCTTGGAGTTATGAGGATTTGAAATCATATGACACCTCAATAATTCAACATACTATTCCTCTGAAAGAAGACCAGAAGCCCTTCAAACAAAAACTCAGAAGAATCAACCCTGTATTGCTACCACTAATTGAAAAAAAAATTAAATGTATGTATGAGGCAGGGATAATTACACCTATAAGATTTTCAGATTGGGTATCTAATTTAGTACCTACTAGGAATAAAACCGAGGAAATAAGATTATGCATGGACCTGAGAAATGTGAATAAAGTTTCTTTGAAGGATAATTACCCTTTACCTAAGATGGACCATATTTTGCAAAGGGTAGTGGAAGCTTCTAGGATTTCAGTTTTGAACGGGTTTTCAGGATATAACCAAATTCTGGTTCATCTTGATGACCAGGAAAAAACTGCTTTTACTACACCATGGGGCACATTTATGTATATTAAGATGCCATTTGGGCTTAGGAATGCAGGAGCAACCTTCCAAAGGGAAATGGACATTGCATTTTCTAAAGAGATTCATGATTTTCTGGTTATATATTTAGATGACCTAACTGTTTTTTTTTAAATCAGATCAACTACATTTGGATCATCTTAGATAAGTATTCTTAAAATGTAGGAAATATGGTATTTCTTTAAATCCAAAGAAATCCCTGCTTGGACTGGAAGAAGGTAAACTCTTAGGTCATATCATTTCAAAGGATGGCATTCAAATTGATCCTACCAGAATAAAAGCAATCTTATAGATACCTCATCCAAGAAATATCAAAGAACTTCAAGCTTTCTTAGGAAAGATAAATTTTTTGAGAAGATTCATATCTAACCTAGTTGAACTGATTAGATTACTTAATGACATGTTAAAAAATGATTCAGGTATTAAATGGATAGTCGAAGCCAAACAAACATTTGAAGAAATCAAAATGGCTTTAACTAGAACACCGGTTCTCACTAGTCCTCAATTTGATAGAGATTTCATAATCTTCTCATTTGCATCAGAACATACTATAGTAGCTGTTTTATTACAAAAGGATGACCAAGGCTATGAAAAACCTATAGCCTTTTTTAGTAAAGCACTCAGAGATGCATCATTGAAATACAAAATCATGGAAAAGCAAGCTTTTGCACTTGTTAAAGCAATTAAAGACTTCAGAGTTTACATATTAAATTTTCATGTGATAGCCTATGTACCAAATGCTGTTGTCTAGGACATCCCTACTGAGGATGGAATTGGGGGAAAAAGAGGTAAATGGATTGCTACCATTTTAGAGTATGATATTGAAACAAAACCTACAAAATTAATAAAAGGGAAGGGATTGGCTAAACTCATGGCAGAAACAAATTGTCAAGTCCTGGATATAAATGAACTGGATGATGAACAGGAGATGGCGACTCCAAAAATCAGCCAAGCCTTTTTAAACTCACCTTGGTATGCCGATATAATTTATGTGTTACAAAACCTGCAGGCTCTTCCACGGTTATCCAGAAAAAAAAATAGGTTTTTAAAGGTGAAAGCTTTAAAGTTTTGTATTTTAGATAATGCTCTTTTTTGGAAAAATCATGAAGGGATCTTATTGAATTGTTTGCTAAAAGATGAAGCTGACAAGGCTCTCCAAGAATTTCATGCAGGTGACTGTGGTGGACACCTCTACTGGAAATCAACTGCTAATAAAATCTTAAGGGTTGGTTTCTGTTGGCCAACCTTGTTTGCCGATGTAAAGAAATTTGTTACTTCTTGCCATAAATGCCAAATCTTTGAAGGAAAAAGAAAATTGTTACTTTTACCCCTGAAACCCATCTCTATTGAAAAGCCATTCCAACAGTCGGACCTTGAATTCATCGGAGAAATCCATCCCCCCTCCTCTGGCCAACATAAATGGATACTCACTGCCACTGACTATTTTACCAAATGGATAGAGGCTATCCCCTCCAGACAAGCCAATGACACAGTAATTATAGGTTTCTTAGGAACCAATATATTGTCCAGATTTGGCTGCCCTGAAAAAATCATAACTAATAATTCTGCAGCCTTCAAATCAAGAAACATGATCAATTTCTGCAACAAGTACCATATTACCCTGGGCCATTCCACTGCTTATTATCCACAAGGGAATGGTTTAGCTGAGTCTTCCAACAAGATCCTCATTAATATCATTAAAAAACTATTGGAAGAAAACAAAAAGACTTGGCATAAGAAACTAATAAATGCACTATGGGTAGACAGGCTTACAACTAAAAAATCTATTGGCACCAGCCCCTATGAGTTAGTTTATTGTATGGAGGTTGTGTTTCCTTCATCATTAGGTGTTCCTGTTATGAAACTACTTCAAGAAGCTCAAGTGGAACCTAATGATATTCAAAGAAGGATAAATCAGACCATCCATTTAAAACAGACCAGAGAGGAGGTGTATCAAAGATCACAAATATGGTAGGAAAAGCTCAAGAAAATATTTGATAAGAGAACCAAGGTAGAAGATTTCCACCCTGGAGATAAAGTGCTAAGATGGGATTCCAGAAGAGAGGATAAGAGGAAGCATGGGAAGTTTGACTTCCTATGGAAGGACCATATATCATCTATGCCCTACAAGGAAACATTACATATTATTCGAAAAACGTGGATGGCACAGAAGCAAAAGAAGGATTAGTCAATGGGCGAATGTTAAAACATTACTTCGATCCTACTTATTAGGATTTATCATGATAATTAACATGTACATACTATATTCTTGTAATGTCACAGTTTGATTGGACAGTAACTTTTGGAGTTGAAGCTTGAAGAGAAGGCCCTAAGCTTCAGAGGTATCATTATCATACATATAATAAATCAACAAGAAAAAGAAGATTGCAGAACACAATCAAAGTCATTCAGAGGCCATTTGATCTACTGTTCTTGACTTTCCACCAGGGAAAACCATCCCCAAGTGGAGCCACTGTTAGGCCCCTTATGTCATGATTGACTTGATGAGCTATGTAATATGTTCATACTTTTTCTTGTTGCAAAGGTCTTCCATATTTTCAAAGAAAAAATAAATTAAAAAAAGTAAAGAGGGTATACCCTAAAAGAAAAATCAAAGGGAAAAAGAATAAAAGATGGCCAAAAAATGAAAGAAAATGAACCCCAACAAAAAAGAAAAGACCAAGAAAGTGTGCAAGTTTAAATGCTACTAATTTTTGCTTTTGTGTAATAAGAGATTGTGTACAGTTTGTCACTTATGCCACAATTCATGAATAGTCAAATAGTTTAAGCTTTGCTAGTTCATATTTCAATTTCATGTTGTAGAAATAGAGAATAAATATCTGACCAAACAGTGTAATCTTAGCAGATAAGAAGAGAGGTAGAGTGAAAAAAGAACTCAACAGTTTAATCTGATCCCTTTGATGTAATAAGTGTAGACTTAGATAGGCTTTACCATGTAAAAGAAAAGAAAATTTGACAAGGGTTTGCCAGTCTAAGTGCACCCTAATAAAGAAGTAAAAATGCTAGGTTAAAGTAGGTAGGGTAGGTAGTTGATGGTTGCAGAATAACATGTGGTGAATGATGATGTTCAAATGCACAAATCTTTTATTTTCATCACAAGCCAAAGGCATGCAGTACATAAAAGACATATCAAGCAAGAAAAGTGAGAATAATTAACTCTCCTACTCATTTTCCCTAAATTTTCACTAATTTCCCCTAAATACTAAGGTATTTGCTAAATTAGAAGGGCTCAGGGTATTTCTCTGACTTCTGGAGGGACTGGACCCTCGACCCAATAATTTATAAAACCTAAGTATTTAAAATCATTCATAAATCATTCACTCACCTTCACAAGTCTTTTCCTAAGTAAAATCCTATTTTACTTAAGAAAAATTCAAAGATTTCTCATAAAAACTCTTTTTTCACTTAAGCCTAAGTTAAATATATGCATGAAAATATTTTAGACTTAGCACTTTTCCATTTCATTATGTTATATTAACTACTAATTTAATTATTAACTAATTCCCTTATAATGTTTACCCTCTCCCGTATTATTTAAATATAAAAAACCCCTAATTTCTATACATCCTGCCCCTAGTTAATTATAATCATAAAGCATCCTTAATCGGGATTAATTAGTTAATCAGTAACTAATTAATAGCCCTTAATCCCCTGTTGCATCAATATGGGATTAATTAACCCTTATGGTTAATTAATAACCTCCCCGACCTATCTCGCCACTCTCGATATGATTAAATTAAACCTTAATTATGTTGGGCTCACCCTCATTAAACTCCCGCCACCTCACCTCCCCGTTAGCCATCCGGTCAAGCCACCCAGATCCGACGACTCTAATGCATATCGCATAGCCCTCTGCGACCAAATGTTAGCGCATGATCTCTAGTGGTTTTGCAAACAGTACCCTCGCCACCCGTCACTCATCGTATGGTATCGCGCGGATGGGCCCAAATACTGCTTCCCCTCCAATAACGGTGCGATAAAAACCACTTACCGCCTCCCACTAATGACAAAACATCACATCATCAAGTTGATGCCATCTTTCCATTGTTACTTACCTGCAATATCAACCGTTTACCTGTTTTAAACATAAAAACCCCAGTTTTTCTCATTTTCACCTGATTGTGCAGTAAAACCCTATGAAACCCACCTAAGCCACCTAAAGCCTTTGTTAAATGATTCAAGCATGGTTTACCTCCCTAAAAGCATTCTGGACTCACTCCATAGACCTTTCAAGCTCAAATGAAACCTTTTCGACCTCCCATGCAAACCAATGCTTTCTTAACAGTTTGTTTTATTTTACAGGTGATCAGAAGACCACAGCCCTAGATAAACAGTCTTAATACTAGTCATAAGACTTGTTTACTCCGAGATTGTTGTCAAAAGTATTCAAAAAGAGATGGAAAATAAAACATACAATTAAAAAACAAACAGAGGAAACATGGAATTAAAAGGATTTACTGTTGAAATAGACAGTAAAAACCTAAAATATACAGTGAAGGTAAAAGGACATAGTAAAGGAACAGTCAAAGTGTATCAGGATTAAAGACTATCAGATTGAAGACCAAGTCAAATAAATTAGCTAGCATGAAGATAGACAGCAGGGAAGACAATTGCAAAATAGAGCATACAAATTCATGACAAAGTGAAGACAGATGGAAAAACAGAGTGGTAAAAGTAAAAAGTAAACAGTAAATAGTAAAAGTAAACATGAAGACATTAAGGGTTAAACAAAGATGAAAACACTTTCACCAGCTGCAATGAAGTTTATCCAAAGTAAAAGTGAAAAACATTCAAAAGAAGTTTAAGGTTAAAAGATGAAATCAGAGCAGAAATGCTACATTCTTAAAAAATTTCATGTTTAAGTCATAGTTTTGCAAAAACTATTGCGGCCAATCCAAGAAGTATTTTGAGTAACGAGAGGACATTTTTGTTTCTAAAAAGCTACTCTGCAAAAACCTCTCTCACTTTTTACACAGGTATTACCAAAAGGAAGATAATTGCATGTCTTCATAGCCTAGTTTTCAATTTGTGAAAAGTCTTGTTTTTGAACAACTGGAGCTGAATTTTGGGAAACTAAGAGAGGTTTGTCTCAAAAACATTCCTATCTACAAAAACCTCTTTCCATTTTTACATATGTATCACATTTTGGGCTATACAAGCATATCATTAGACCCTAAATTTGTAGATTTTCTGGGGCAGTATGCACAAAGGAAGGATGCAGTTAGTGACTGTGATGCCTCATCATCAACCAAGAGTTGCTACCAAATTTTACTTTCTCTTATTCATCACCATAAATCCATAAACATTGTGCCAAATAGATTCATTAGTTTTGAATGTCCTTCATTTAAGTTCTATTAATGTAAACAGTTGGAGATATTTGTGAAACTAATCTTGATATTTTTTCAAGATATTTTAGTTTACAATTAGTATAAATACTTCTTCATTTGAAGTATTTGAGGCTGGATTCGTAGACATTGCTGTAAAACTGATTACTTTGGAATAAAGTGTTGTTGGACAAATTTTGCATGGCTGGTTGGGTGAAGAATTAATGCAAAGGACTTTTCACAGGATTCATGTGTCAAACACCAGACAAATAAGTATTTTATATCTCATGTGGTATTGTTTTCTTGTTTATTATATCAATTATGTTTCAAATTTGAATATTAAAACGAAAAAGAATAATTCAGAAAGTGCTTAAGTGCAATCTATCTTTAATCGTTTTTCTTCTTAATGTTTTCTTCTAAACTAGTATAAACAGTGAATTCTTAATTTCTCCTTATTGGTGATTAGTCAAGTTCTCTTCTCTTAAAATATGTTGAAGTATTCTTAATTTCCCTTCATCCCTTTTAATTCCATCCCATCTTTTCAAGTCTCTATTTGCTCCTTGTTTAGCTATCTTTCCCTGTGAAGCCATCCTTTGTTGAGAAATCGAATCCAATTGAGCCATTTTCTTTGACTCCATTAGCCCAATGGCCTAAACTATTCAGTTCTATCCCTCTAGGTAAATATTGGCTAGATTCTATACCCAAAAGGTGGTTTGTGGTTACCTCGGACCCCTTTTCTCTTCTTACAACTTCTAGGAAAATTTGAGTGATAACACCAGGTACCATCAGGCTTACTTGCTAAAGATCAACGTAGGGATCCAGGTGCATATCCAAGGTCATAGATGTGTGACCAATGCCACCCTACCTACTTTGGGATCCAGACATCAATACAAAGTCCCAACTAGATGTCCTCCCAAGCAATGTGTCTTACACACAAAGCCTTAACATTCCGAATTATTTCAATCAGTAGAAAATCTTCCCGATCAAAGAGATCGACAACAACAAATCTCTCTTGATCAAAATGATCGATAACAACAAGCATGTAAAACATGCTATCAAAATTCCAAGATATTTACCTAAACACAACCCCAATCAGTAACAAAATTTCAAATGTACATAGGCAAACACAAACCTCTCGGGTCTTTTAGACATCTTAAGGTTGATTCTCACTTTATCAGAATAGGACGTAGAGAATTTCAATCAAATCTTGACACAAGATTCCTCAACCATAGAGCTTTCTTTACTTCTTCATATGCAATGAAATATTCTACAACCATATCCTTCTTTCCTTCATTCAACAACACCTCAAAATGCATTCTCCAACTTCTTCTTTGAAGGTAACCATAATGACTATGATATGCCCTCCCTCTTAACTTATCCAGGATCCCTCTTAACTTAGGGAGATCAACTTCTTTTATGACATTGGAGAATATTTCATGCCCCATAGAAGCCCATTATTGTTATTGTTGTGCCCATATAATATTATTGTTATGTAGGCTCTGATTGTATTGGGACCCCTTAAACTCTTATATATAGAAAGTAGGTCTTGTCATTAGTATTTCGAAGAATTGTTCATTTGTGTAATGTAAAGGAGGTTTCCCCCTCGAAGAGGCTGATTTCTAAGGCATTGATCTATCTTTTCTATCTTTTTGTGAGTTGGTTTCATAACATATGCCTAGGGTTTCATTCCTAGGACATCATCTAAGATAAGGGTCTTGCTCATAAATCCTACCAAACTCTAATGATCTATGGTTTCAACACATAACACAAAAAACCCTAATTTACCAAAGCTTCAAAGGTTTGAGATTTTTTTCATCACCATTCAACCTTAACAAGTTAGGGTTTTCATAACCATACCAAAACCCCAAACATGACATCATGAGAACCCCAAACATTAAAATAATAGTATTTTCCTAGACTTCATCAATAACCCTTAGCATATTAGGTTTTTCACATATTATCATTGTCATACCCTTAAGTTATGGTTTTCCATAGAACCCTTTTAGGGTTCCACAAGAATAATCAAAGATATGAGGAGGGTAGATTTATCTAATGATGAATCACCCAATCAAGAATCTACATGATTCAAGAGAGCTAGACTCGATGATGTTAGTAATGTAACACAAATTTCAAAAGATAATGAATGTACCTCTTATATTAAGAGAATTTTATAAAGCGTATAGTCTAAGACATACCTGGAGATGTTTCTTGACAAACCTTTTAAGAATTCCTTGAAGTGTTCTCTTTGTATTAAGCCATGATCTTTTAAACCTGTAATAAATACTTTCAAGCAAAACATGTGATATCAAGAACATGATTTTAATTTTCCAATCTAGATTTTCTATACAAAATGGAGTATGGAATCTGAATATAAAACTTATATATAAAATTCAAATTATCCTTTATTCCAATCAATATTAAGCTCTTACTTGACATCCTATATTACTTATAAACCCTAGAAGATAAGGATTAGGGTTCTTGTATGTCATTTAGGGATTACATTATTTATCCTAGACTAACTGTAAACAAGAATTATATGGACCATCTACGATTAGATATATTGAAAATCTAAGAGCTAATTTAAATATGCCTACATCATGCTTACTTACCTTTGATTTGATATCCCATTAGACTTGTTTCATATGAATCTTGTTAAGTAAGGAATAGTGACAATACTTACTTGATTTCTTTGAGCTGGTTCCTATAGCATTGAATACCCTTTGTTTCAGGAGACTTCTCGATACTATCCATATTTTGAATGTGCCTAAGATGTATATCCTTTTTGGTTACAAGGATTGATTTATTTCATTTAGATTTCTGCTCAATATATTTCTACTAGCTTCTTTGATGATTGGTGATGTTATATTCACAAGATTTTGTGAAATATAAATTATGATGATTTCAAACTACTCAAAGGAGCCTTACACCCTTGCTTTCTATTTCAGATAACTCAATGCTTTCATGGGATCCTTAGTTATCCATTTGGTCCTTCAATGTATAGATCAGGGAGTAACCTTTTTCTTCTAAGACCGCATTTCCTTCTTATTAATAAGGTGATTTTCAACCTTCTTTTAACATATATTTGATACCATGTTGAGAAATCCAAGGGGTGGAATTTTAATGATTTCTCTTATTATGACATTGTCTTGTGATGTTTCATTATTAGTTTTTATTCTTTCAATTTATCTTTATTCTTATCATCATGACTAAGGCCAATCAATAAATAGAACATGAGATGTAGGCACATAACTAGGGTAAAACCCCTATGTAGGGGAAAATCCATTCAAGTAATTCTTCCTTCTATAGGTTCAAAACAAAGACTGAGACAACCAAGACTCTCTTAACCTAGACCAAGTCAACCTTGTCACATAATGTTGGGTGTATTGGATATTTCGTTTGACAATGCTTTGTTCAACAAATATAATAACTCTCCTTAACATAATTAGGTATATTATTTCACTCTTGCAACTATTACATACTTTGATCATGTCTAAATGGTGACATACTTCAGTTCTTTGTCAATCAAATCATGCTTATGATTCTATGACATCCTTAACATACTTCGATCCTCGGTTTTGTGGTCATAGCCTAGTCCTCGGTTCTGTAGAAGCCATTAACGTACTTCGGCCTTATTATCCTTTTTCATTTAGGCTCCTACAATCATTGATACTTTGGGTCTATAGTAGATCTCCACAGGAAACTATAACTTTAAGGAGCTCCTTTTTCTTTAATGATTTGAAGACCTGTAATCTGAATTTCCTTCTTCATCGAGATTGTATTAGTTCTGAGATAACCTGGAGTTACAACCCATAAACTTATCCAATTCTTTGACATTGTGAACTAATAATCCTATGTTGTCTTGTAATCTAAGTCACTGTGATACACCGAAAATTATTTCATAGATTCTCCGAACTTATGCTTTGAAATTCTGTCTCTATCCAATTGAGTGAAGTCTACATGCATTTATATAGTTGTTTCCCGCTGAAATTAAGCCGAGATAAGATTACTTAGTGAAGCCGACTTATTGATTATTAATTTGGAGGTTAAAGGCAAGGAGACTTGATGGAGGAGTCTTTTGAAAAAATAAATTTAACTTTGACTTCTATAAAAATCATAAAAGCCTACAATGGAGGCTTGACCTATGAAAATTAGCCTAAGCATGAAACCCATGCTTTAACAAGTCAATCTAATTAATAATAAATTTTATTTTCCTTCTGATTGATAAATATGTTTAATTTTCACCCAAGTACAATTATGAAGACCGAACCTAGGTACATTCTTCAACACCACATACACCTCAACAAAATGGAGTTGTCCAGAGGAAAAATAGAACACTAGTGGAATGTGCACATAATATGCTTCAAGGTAAATATGTCTATAATGGTTTTTTGGGCTCAAGCCATTAATACAACTGTTTATTTGAAATATATGAGTCCAACCAAAATTTTAGATCTTAAAACACAATTTGAAGCATTTTATGGGTATAAACCAAAATTAAATCATCAAAGAGTTTTTGGATGCAAGGCATTTGCTCATAATCTAAAATATGAAAGAAGAATGCTCGATGTAAAGTCGATTAAGTGCACATTTATTGGTTATTATGATAATAAAAAGATACAAGTTGTTTGATCTCGGTTCACATATATTGCTTGCAATTAGGGATGTGGTGTTTGGTGAGAATGCACATGAAGGTGATAAAATGAATAATACAGGTGTATGGCATGATATTGATTATTATGTCAAAATAGATACAAGTGTTGAAGAAGAACAATATCAAGCACAAGAACATGTACAGGTTCAAACACAAGAAGCATCAAGTAGTCATGACACTCCAAGAAGAGGTGGAGGGACTCCACAAAGAAGAAAGAAAGATGAAAGTAGTAAAACCCTAAGAAGGTCATCTTGTCAAATTCAGGGACCTATAAGCTATAAATATTATGCATTGATGTCTCATGTAATGAATGTTGTAGAACCTTCAAGTTATGAAGAAGCTAAAGATTACAAATAATGGAGAGATGCAATAAATGAATAATATATCTCTATAATGAAGAATGACACATGGTAGTTAACATAATTGCCTAAAAATAAAGTTCCCATAAGATGCAAATGGTTGTACAAATACAATTTTTAATGCTGATGTCAATATTGATATGTATAAAGCTAGACTAGTTGCAAGAGGATATTCACAAAAATAGGGAATTGATTATGAAGATACTTATGCATGTATAGCTAATTTGATAGTATCATGATTGCATTAGCTACAAAACGTAATTGGAAAATGAATCAGTTAGATGTCAAATGTTCTTTTTTTGAATGGTGAGTTAAAAGAATAAGTTTATTCAGTTCATCTTGAAGGGTTTGTAAAGAAGGGACAAGAAAAACTTGTTTGTAGCTTAAGGAAACATTTATATGGTTTCAAACAAGCACCAAGATCTTGGTAAGTGAAAATTGACTCTTTCTTTTATGAGAAAGATTTTGTGAGAAGAAAAAGTGATCCTAACATCTACATCAGGAAATATGAAGATGGGAATATTGCTTTCATATCTTTATAGGTTGATGATCTTATCATAATAGGCAGTGCATCCAAGTTGATTGAATAAATTAAAAGTCAGTTGCCACAGGTATTTGATATGAAGGATCTTGGTGAACTACATTACTTCTTAGGTCTTGAAGTTTGGATGGTATCTGGTAAGACAATGATCTCAAAAAGAAAATATACAAGTGAAATCCTTAAAAGGTTTAAAATCATTGGGTGCAAGGTAGTATATACTCCATTAGAGCAAAATTCTAAATTGTATAATGATGATGGAACTAAAGAGGTGAATGGAACCTTGTATAGGCAACTGGTGGGAAGTTTGAATTACCTCATGTGACTACCAGGCCAGATATAGCTTATTATGTCAACATCCTTAGTCAGTTCATGACTAAGCCTTGTGAAAGCCACAGGAAAGCAGCAAAGAAATTCCTTGAATATGTAAAAGGAACACTTGATTTTGGTATTATGTATACTAATGAATATGATGTTGAGTTGATAGGTTATTTTGATTCATATTGGGTTGGAAATTAGAATGATATAAAATGAACCTTTGGATATGCATTCAATATAGTATTAGGGATCATATCATGGAACAATAAGAAACAACCAATCGTTCCTTTGTCATCCATAGAAGATGAGTACAAATCCCTAACCAGTGCAACTTGTGAAGCTATTTGGTTAAGGAGGATTCTTGCAGATGTTGGAGTAAAATAGAGAGGACCAACAAAAATCAAATGTGACAACTAGAGTTCATTAAGTTGGAAAACCATCCAATTCATCATGCCATAACTAAACATATTGAAGTCCAACATCTATTTGTAAGAGAAAAGATACAATAAAAGGTGATTCACTTAGTCTATTGTAATACTAGTGAAAATGTAGTTGACATATTTAACAAGCCTCTTGGAAAGATGAACTTTGAAATATGTAGACAACAACTTGGCAATGTAGAAAATCCATTTCTCCATTATAGGTGGATGTTGGAATACTGTAGAAATGATAGAGTCTAGAAAAGTGATTGGGAATGATAGAGTCTAAAAGGTGATTGGGTTGCTGAGTTATTTTAGAATTTTGTTGTGTTGTCCTATGTTGATTTATGTTCTTCATAGTTAGTGCTATGAGTTGGTGATCCACATTATTTGGCTCTAGATTGTCCAAGAGGTTGTTAATGTGTGCCTATAAATGCAATAATTGCCAAAGAAATTTAATCAATTTAGAAGTATGGTTTCTTGGAATGAATATCTTTGATATTATTTTATCTATAACTTAATAAACCTTAATTATTTCTTGTGTAATCGTATTAAGTCCTAACATATTTTTTTGTTTTTATATAGCTTAATAAGAGTTAATCAAATGCCCAAATCATTGTAAATCATTGCCTTCATGCAATTATAGGCTGTGAACTAACGAGAGTATAATTGACATAATAACATTTAAGAAGAAAGGAGATTGATTTTGTATTTTACGGGAGATTCATGTCTAAAAGAATTTGTATCGAGTGACAAAATTTCCCATTTTCTTCCTGTCCATGGATAAGGAATATATCATTGGTCTTGGTCATTCTAGATTGATTAGAATTTGTATAAGCTCGAGGAATTGAGTTTTGGCAAGTGAATGACCAAATTTATAGCACTTGAATACAATTTCATTGACTTTTTAACATAGTACAAATTGAGGCTCCTCATCAATTGCGTTAACAGTCTACACCAATCTGGAGTCTACAAAAAGAGGGAAGATCTCAAGCAAACTTATATTATGGACCTATATCTTTTTATTCAAGAATATTCAGATCATGGTTGATAACTCCTTAAATCAATATGGAGGTTGATAGGTAATATGGATTAAAGACTGTGTTTACAATTTTTCCTAGCATGTAGTTTGTTTAGGGTGCTCACATGCTAAGTTAGATCGCAAGGAATATCTCCATCGAGAAAAACTAGATAGACTTGATTTACTTGCATTGCACATATTCTTGTTGTTAAGAGTGGCCCTTTTCAGCTTAGTATGGTAGAGATGTTCTATTGTAATTAATACATGTAAAAAACCAAAATAATAAAAATAAAAATTCTACATTATTATTACTATTTTTATTAATTTTTGTTGGGTTATTAAGGTAAACATGAGTTGGTCAAGTTATCAATGGTTTTTGAGTTTGAGAACCCATTGATAACCCATGGTATTGAACCATGCTATTCATTTGAAATATAACCTATTTAAAGGGAGAAACTGAACCAATGTAGGTCTATCATAACTCTAGATCTATCAAGCGTAGCGAGGTATCAAATCTCTTGAGATGCAAATCTCTTTTAGAGCGAAAAAATATTTTATCGATCTTGATGCTTGGTAGATCCAGAATTAAAATGCTAGGTTGATTTTATATAGATATATAAATGGGATAAGATTAATTTTTTAGTTTGGGAATTTTCAAAACAAAATTAGACTGGAATGCGTTGATGCAATTTTCAATCTATTGTCCTCATCAATTTCAACCAAGAACATTAAATTAATAAAACAACTTTATATATATATATTATATATATAATACTATATATATATATTTATTATTATATTATAATATATCTATAATATTATAATATATATTATATTTAGTACTTATATATCTATTATATATGAGATATATTTATTATTAGTTATTTAGAGAGAGAGAGGAGAGAGAGAGAGAGAGAGAGAGAGAGCATTGTAGATATCACTCATTTTTTTATTTGCGAGAATCAAGGAAGTGTTAAATAGTTATCACAGATCAAGATAAATAGTAAAAATACAACTCTCAATGAAGCATCATGTCACAATAAACCTTGGAGTGGAGTGGGGAGACCCTCCGAACCACTTTAATACTCTACATTGTCAAATTATTCCGATTAAATTTGTCAATTATTAAGCAAATTGTATTATTTAAATGTTCGAGAAGGATACCAGGTGTCAAAATTGAAGATCGAGTGTACCTTAATCTGTGTCGTGGGTGAGAAACAACGACTTATTATTGATTAAATAAGAATTCCATGAAAATGAAACCAACACTTATTTCTTTAGAATACCAAAGAGTAAACAAGTGCACACTACAATAGAAGCTGACAAACATTTGAATGCATAGAAATTTCAATTCCTCAAGTTCTGTGTGTCACCCAATGCAAGCTACAACATATTAAATAGAGGGCCCCATTGCATTTGGAATTTCTTCCAATGTGTTGATATTTAAGGTGTTTACATAGTTAAATAAGAGTAACCCTCCAAACTAATAATTTGGATTTATTTGGATTCCACAAAGAATCTGGAAGCCTCTCCAAATTGTGGCACCTTGAGAGATTGATATGTTGCAGATTCCTTAAATTAAATGATTATGGTAGCCTCTTGAAATTATGGCACCTTAAAGAAACTATGTCTTGGAGTTTGCTTAAATCACCCAAGGATTATGGCATCCCCCTCAAACCATGGAAATCTGAGAGATTGATGCGCTAGAGCTTTTTTAAATTACCAAAGGAACCTGATAGCCCCTTTAACCTGTAGCACCCTAGAAGTTTGATGTGTCGAAGTTTCCATAAACTACCAAAGGAATATGGAAAGCTCTTCATATCGTAGCAACTTGAGAGATCGATCCGTTGGAGGTTCATTAAACTACCAAAAGAATTTGGTAGCATCTCCAAATTGTGATAGAAGGAGAGATCAATGTATTCAAAGGTTGTTAACATATGAAAATAATGTGGCAGTGACTTCAATATTGAATACTCCTTTAACACCAAGGACATTAAATATTTCAATTCACAAAATTCTTCTAGAAATTTTATGAGATTTACCCCTCCAAATAAAAACATGTCAATGACAATCCATTAGAGGTTCTTTGATAATTAAATTTAATTATTTCCATATTAAATTCACCCCATAACATTATTCAGATTTACAACATCATTCAACAACATAAGAAACTATATAGAAGGAACAATATCATCATCAATGAAATGGAAAATAAAAGAACAATAAAAGAAAAGGATTCACACATAAAGACACCAGGATTGTTCTAAGACCATGGAAAAACCCACTATAGGGAAAACCCTTTCAAATTCTTCTTCTTTTAAGATTGTCATTAAATGATTCAATGAAAGAGAGTATAATGATCCATATCTTGAATCATAATCCTATCCACTAAAATAAGCTAAACAACATTCATAAGATGAACCCAATAATGTTAATAATCAAAACCCTACTTCAAAAGACTGTGTGTGACTAAAACCCTCCAATTGAAATATTGAGCATGTGTGTCTACAGTTGTGACTTAAAACTACATGTGGCATGCTTATGGTCAGAAACCAAAACCATAGCACATGTGCGAGCTTCGAATCCTGCAATCTTGGCCTCGTGCAAGCGAACTTCTATGAACCATCTCAGACCTATGTGAGCCAAAACAAAGAAAGAAAAATAGAAGAATGCTTTAGGACGATGTCCAAATGAGGGTCACTTGACTTTTATTTATATCCATCCATGGGTGTCCAATTTCTCTTTTGAGTTGGCATGTTCAAATGTGCACATGTAGGCTTTAATTCAAAAATACACTTTCCCTTGTCTAAATTGAGTGCTTCAATAGTCAAAATTTGTCCTCTTGAAAAGAGTAATCTCATCCCATGGTTGAAAATTTTCATTGAGCTACTAAATTAACACTCCCTCTTAGCTAGGGAGAAATTCCAAATGCATCATGTAATTATTGCAAGTATCCTATCATCAAATAATATCCTATCTCAAGCATCTCATCATCAAATGTCATCACTGATCATATTTCTGCATTTCTGTTTATCCCTATTAATCTCTTGATTGTCTCTTTTCATATGCTAAGCATTATCAAATCTAAAAGAAGAAGAATTTTATATGGGTGGGAACCTAAGCTGTTGGCATTATGATTCAGGTGTTGTCCTTGATGGCAACTCACTCAGAGGAATGATACAGGTGATGGCAACTCACTCAAAGGACAGATCATAGTGCAGTAGGTAAATAGAGAGATATACGCAGGTTGACTGTGAAGAAAGAGCGTATATACGCGGGTTAGCGAAGCAGAAGGAGCGTACACGTATACACGCGGGTTAATAAGAGTAAAGGCACGTACATGTTGGAAATCATGGTTTTGGTCCGTGGTATTTGGTCCATAGTATTTGGTCCAAAGTGACAACCCCAAGTATTGGGTTCATGGTATTGTTTC
>APFE031225957.1:78009-98478 GCA_000404065.3 Pinus taeda | reverse complement strand
GGTATGGAGATATCATCACTTATCTCCAAACCCAAACCTTTCGGCCAGATATTTCACGATCCGACCGTCGGAAAATCCGATTCCAATCCCAGGAATTCAAAATTATTGGAGATACTCTTTATCGCCTAGGGGCAGACTCTATTTTTCGACGTTTTTTTACTCATGAGGAAGCCGAAAGGGTCTTGAATGACTGTCACTCTGGAGCGTGTGGCAGTCATATGTCTGGGTATGCCACTGGCCAAAAGATATTGCACGCTGGCTATTTCTGGCCGTCTTTGTTTAAAGATTGTATTACTGCAGTTCGAAAATGCCACAATTGTCAAATTTTTGATCAAAAGATGCGCGCTCCACCTGCTCCTCTTCACCCTATAATTGTCGTTGGTCCTTTTTCAAAATGGGGTATCTATTATATTACATGTAACCGTCACTCGGCCGGGGGGCATGCATACATTATCCTTGTGGTAGATTATTTTACTAAGTGGGCCAAGGCGATGCCTGCATTTGAGGAAGATGGCAAAACAACTGCAATTTTCGTATTCAATCATATAATTGCTAGGTTTGGTGTTCCACAAGCGATTATCACTGACCATGGGCATCATTTTCAAAACGTTATGATGACAGAACTTACAGACCAACTTGGCTTGCGTCATGACAGTTCAACTCCTTATTATGCACAAGCTAACGGTCTAGTTGAAGCCATCAACAAAGTCTTAGTCATCATGATCCGACGGATCATTGGGATTCATCGGTCAAACTGACACAACATGTTATTTTCAGCACTGTGAGCATACCGAACCTCAGTCAAAACATCAACAGGGTTCACTACTTTCCAACTAGTTTATGGTTTGGAAGCTGTGTTACCTATTGAATGCGAAATCCCGTCATTGCGAATGGCCATCAAATTACTTCCAGCTACTTCCGACGAGGAAAGACGTTTATTATACTTAGCTCAGCTAGATGAGAATCGTCGCGATGCTGCATTAGCAATCGAATCTCATGCCAAATGTATTAAGGCTCAGTATGATTGAAATGTAACCCCTCGAAATTTTTCGGAAGGAGATTTAGTCCTTTTGTACGATCAAGCAAATGTTAACTTTCGACAGTAAAGGACCTGTTCTATTACAAACAGGAACGGACCACTCCTTCTTAGGGTTCGAATTTAAACTAAGTTGGACTCACCCGAATGGTGAGCTTATAATCAAGCATATGTTATCCTCCTCAAGCTTGTAAAAATAAAGAGGTACTTGCCAGAAATGGTGGGGGAAAAGAGAGAAAAGTGAGTCTGTTTGTCATACTTTATAACCACTCTTGAACACGACACTTTCATTCACCTGGTTTGGGAAATCCTTTACCTAACAATTGATCAAACCATATTGAAAGTCTTCAGCCGGTTTCTGGGTATTAATTTTGGGTCAATCATTACCAAACCATCTGTCGTGTCGTTATGTGTTCAAGAGGTCAGTGCAAATAAGCCATTCATCTGCAAAATGTCTATCATCCATCTTGACCATCCCTGAGTCAGTCCTTGCAACTAAATTTCTTCAACTTGATCTATGATTTCGTGTTGTGGGCTTGCCTACCACGGATTGCTCTCTATCGAATTCAACTCATTATCTAGAAAGATGATCTAGGAATCGTTAGTACCTTGAGATCGGCATGCCTCAATGGCAGGTTTCTCACCTTTGATGACAGTTTACATCATTGACTTTAGATCAAAGGATTCCATGACATGCTCTACATAAACACATCTTATCACATTTCATGGATTGTGCTGAGTACTTTGGGAGCCATTGTCATTATTGGTGGTTTCTCTCACGCTTGTTAACAATTTACATCATTGACTGGTAATCAAGCGGTTTCTACCAAGTTCGACTTCGACACATTCAATCGCATGGATAGAATCGTACTGTTTCGGGACGTAGAAATGAAGACCCTGGATCTAGTTTCCACCATCCAGGTTGCGAGCAATTTTGTATTCATTATATTATGGACTATTCATAAACAAATGGTTGCATCCATATTGTGTCCACATGTGTCTGTACTTATGATGTGTTACGAGATCATTCCTATATCATAGCAGTAGTTAGTCTTCTAGTCAGTTTTCAGTCTCTTAGTCAGTTTTTATCTGACTATGGGAATGCCTACCTCAGCGATGATATGATCTCATATATATATTTTGCATTGAATGTTTTTACAGGTTCCAACCGGGCTCTCCGCAAGATGATCCTCGAAATGATAAAGTACTTCACTCTTCCTAAATGATAAATGAAAAAAAATCCTCATCTATTACAGACTTCGCACTTTAGGGGGCAATCTGTTACACAAAAATATCGTCACCTTGATTATTTGCAGTCGGTATGGGTCTATCACCACCTATTCCAGCTTCCTAAGCAAGTCTCAAACCTCAGCTCTTCAAAACAAACTTTAGAAATGAGAGAAAGACATCAAAAAAAGAAATGTAACTCTGGTTCCGCACTTTCTCTCACTTTTGCCTGCGGGCCCGCACCTTTTTTTCAGGATATCTGCATATTTATACGCTCTGTATGTAAAGGGGAGGGTGCGTACCCCTGTGAAAGTCAAAAGGCACAATTTTTATCTTAAAAAACTCACTTTTGGTTAATTCTAGAGGCTTCTAGAAGGATTTGTTACGTGGATTGTTCGCTCCAAGTGGTTCATGCATCCCATAAGAGGAGGAACTAATCCCTTGTTAAGAGGAGCTATCCCTTTGAAGGAGGACTCTATCCCTTTGAAGGAGGACCTGGAAACTGATCTCCATTGCACTATAAATTGAGGCATTGGGTCAATGGCTTAGGAGGTTAAAAGCTGAACTTTTGAGGGTAAATGCTAGTGAAATCAAGACTTCCTATTTGAGCTTAAGAGGAGAGATCACATACTTTTTTGGCTTCATTGGGGAGTGAGTGAAGCTTGTCAAAGTAGAGGAGACTTCTTGTTGGACCCTGGGAGGAGCTTGTACAACGTCAAGGCAAAGGTTGTAAGGTTCCTCTCCTTTTGAATTAATACAATCAAGCTCATTTTTCTCAACAAGTATCTCATGTTATTTGTTTCATGGACTCCTTGACTTTCATGTTAAATATGTTTTATAATATTAGTTATTCAGGTGTTATTTAATCGTTTGCCTTGTTTGTGCTTGCAGGTTTGCGACAAAGGAAATTACTTGGATGAAAGGAGTGAAGGCATCTCCAAAATTGCGTTGGACATGAGGTAGGCCTTAAAACACATTTTTTTGCCATTATTTATAAAGCGCATTTAGAGAAAGATAGTGTCTGGTTGGTTTGTTTGTCATTAGGTCTTCATTAGATTCTAGGAAGGTCTATCTTGTCCGCAAGATCGACTCATTCCGCATGACACTGTCCCATAGGTATGTATTGTCCTTGAGGTTGCCCCCCAAATGCAAATTGGTTACCTTGAGGTTGCCCCCCAGGTGATAATTGAGGCTGCCCCCCAGGCGAGAACTAGCCACCTTGAGGTTGAGGATTGGGAATAGAACCTGACATCATGGGAATGTCTTCTACACTCAATGGTTTAGTACCATTGCTTCCAGTTAATAACTTTTGCTCAATGGGCTGAGGAGATGCTCCCGAAAAAGTACCAGAGAGTGATTAATACCCAGAGGGAACAGAAGGACCACTGTACAAAAAGGATTCAGGCGATTAAGTAAACACGGATGACTGTCTCGACATATTTAACTGAGGATAATAACCTCTAGGTGTTGGGTGATAAGGAGTGCGAGGTGGTGAAAAACTTAACCCTGGGTTTTCTAATAAATTAGTCAAAGAAATATACCAAGTAGAACTCCTAGGTGGACTGTAAAAAATTGATTCACGCTCCCTTAGCTCAATAATAGGTTGATTTTCAGGGATAGAGATGCCTACTTCTTCTTCTGGAGTAGCAAGTTCTTCAATAGCAACAAGTCCAGAAGGAAGATCTTGGATAATTACTCTTTCTACCCTAGGTGAACCAGGACCACTAGAAGCTGGAGAAACAAACCCCGATGTCAGAGTAGTAGCAAATTCACTTTCAGGCTCAGATATTTCAGGTTCTTCACCTATATCACTAGTGGATGAAAAGCTACCAGTCACTTCAGAAATAGACACTGACTGTGGATTATAATCTGCCACTGACGTTTGAGAATCAGGATGTATTATCAAAGAAGATTCTCCTTCTTCAGATGACCCAACTCTACTATCTCTAGGAGTTACGAGGACTTTCAAGCCTTCAAGCTGGCTTGGTATTTCTTCAGGAGGTAGGCCTCGAAGTCTACTGGACTTCCTCAATAAATCTCCCACGGTTAAAGACTCCGGAGGTTGGTCCTGACAGGACTGCCCTGGTAACTCAGCCACGGTTAAAACTTTTAACTACTTCACACGCAAACAAAGTAAAATATCTATGAAAACCACCTAAAGCCTCTAAAGAACCAAACAAATTTGAATCACATGCTTAAAGAATCTAGGAGATCAAACACACACAAATAGTAACTTTCCGTACTGAAAACACTAGTTGGTGATGAAATCCAACCTCGCAGAGTTCAATACAGAAATATCGGTTGGAACAGTTACCCCGACAACCTGCTTAATGAATAGACTGGCACAAGTTCCTCCACTTAACCGTCTCGAGTGAAGAAAACCCCCCAGAAAATCCAAGTGAGTCTAGCCGATGTCTGCTCCAGGTACAGTGGGATCTTCCCACCACCGTCACCTTAGGAAGAATCCTAAAGAATATGGTCACTAAGGTTACCAACCGAAACAAATATACCTGGGGGAACAGTCTACGATTCGATATGCATGCAAGGGTAGAGTAGCAAGCTCAATCCCCTTGAAGGCTCCTTGACATAATCCAAGGTTTACCAACAAGTGACCCCAGGCTCCTCGACAAAGGTTAATTCTAGGTTTACCATTTGTAATACGTGAATATCTGGGATCGTTTCCAATGAGGAAGGATTGATTCCCACACTGGTTCGGACATGATCTCGTGCTTCTCCTTTAAGAGGAGCTTTCCCAGAGCATAAATGAAACAATTGGATTTCTTCCCTACCACAAGATACAACTACTTGTTTGTTTTTACTGTCTTGGAGAGTTAATTACTCTCCTACTCCAAGACACTAGCCTAAGCTAAGTTGGTGTATCAGAGCCCTAGAAATAAAAATGTTACTAGATGGATTTTACTTTAAGCGTTATTTTTATTGGTTTTTGTTTGAGTCAAAAGGTGCGGAGATGAAACTCGTGGTATGAAGACTCGACTCAAAATCACTAAAAATGCACCTAAAATGATTTAAACAATCTTTTTCTCTTCGATGAACTTCTAACTAAGAAAGAGTTTGAGAATGCAAATACTTTGTTAATACAAATCTTTCTTAATAAAAAAATTAAAAGAAGAGCTTTTGTCTTTTCCAATTCACTCAAAACGAGACAACTAATGATTGCACCAAAATTTCCCTTTTCGTTTCAAAGCACTCAATCACTACAAAAAACAAACTTTTTCCAAAAGAGATTTTTGTATTTTTTATAAAACACTCAAAACTACGAAAATGACTAACTTTGAGATCTATAAACTATAAACTATGAAAATGACTAACTTTGAGATCTACAAACTATAAAAACCTATTTGAAGTCAAAGCCTACAAGATGTCTTTTTCAAGGATGTTTTACTTAGCTAGATGTAAGCGAAGTACCAATTTATGCAAAATCACAAATCAATCAAGAAAAACAAATTTTGTTTTCTTTTTGAAAATGAAAATCCAGAATTTCAAACACAAGCTTTTCGAAGTTTCATAAAGAGAAAACTCAAAGCGAATTCCTCAACAAGGGGAGATTTCATAAATGGTCAGACTCATAAGAAGACTAGTAGACACCAAGGTGATCTGAGGTCCCTACAGCTTCTAAACTTAGAGCCACTACACAACCAAAAGGAAAAACAAACCCAACAAACAAAACTCCTAGGAATTTCACCTAAAACCCTAACACTAATGAAATGAACCTAAGGAAAGCTTCTAACAAGTTATATGCAGGTCTGGGTAGTGGATAACAATTTCTAAACAAGAACTAAACTGACTAACAGAAGAAAACTTAGATTTTTCAAAATTTTGACAGGGTCCGCAGGCCCATAGTTAACACAGGTTCGGTCTCGCTCTATGCTAAAAAGCAAAGGTGCGGATAAGTACGCACTGTGTCAAAAGGATAGGGTGCAGTCCTCTCCCAAAGTTATGAAAAAAAGAAAAATAACCCTAGATCTACAAACTCTACCCAATTTTACACACAACAACAGAAACAAAAACACAGTTTCTCAGGTCAAAGTAAAAATAAGGAAAACAATCAAGTCCCCAGTGGAGTCGCCATTTTGTCACGTAGAATGAGTCGATCTTGCAGACAAGACATACCTTCCTAGAATCTAAAGAAGACCTAATGACAAGAAAACCAATCAAACACTATCTTTCTCTAAATATGCTTTTATAAATAATGGAAAACAAGTGTTTTTAGGGCCTACCTTAGGTCCAACGCAAGTTTGTGGATGCCCTCGCTCCTTTGCTCCAAATGAGCTCCTTTGTCGCACGTCTGCAAACACAAACAAGGCAAACAAATTAAATAGCACCTGAAAAGCCAATATCATAAAACATATTTAACATGAAAGTCAAGGAGTCCATGAAACAAATAACATAAGATACTTGTTCAGAAAAATGAGTTTGATTGTATTAATTCAAAAGAAGAAGAACTTTACAACCTGTGCCTTGACGCTGTACAAGCTCCTCCCAGGGTCCAACAAGAAGTCTCCTCTACTTTGACAAGTTTCACTCTCTTCCCAATGAAGCCAAAAGGTATGTGATCTCTCCTCTCAAGCTTAACTAGGAAGTATTAATTTCATCAGCATTTACCCTAAAAAATGTTCAGCTTCTAACCTCTCTTGCAACCAGCCCAATGCCTGAATTTATAGTGCAATGGAGGGAGGTTACTAGGTCCTCCTTCAAAGGGATAAAGTCCTCCTTCAAATGGATAACTCCTCTCATCAAGGGATTAGCTCCTTCTCTTTTGGGATGCATGAACCACTTCAGAGCGAACAATCCACGTCAAAATTCCTTCTAGAATATTCTAGAATTAACCCAAAGTGAGTCTTTTAAGATAAAACTTGTGCCTTTTGCTTTCACAGGGGTCTGCACCCACACCGTTAGGAACAGAGTGGACAGGTCCACAGTCTTTGAAAACAAAAGGTGCAGGACCGCAGGTGACAATGAGAGAAAGTGAGGAACCAGAGTTACATTGATTTTTAATGTCTTTCTCTCATTTTCAAAGCTTGACTTGAAGAGCTGAGGTCTGAGACTTGCTTAGGAGGACAGTACAAGTGATGATAGACCCATACTGATTGCAAATAATCATGGTGACGATATTTTTGTGTAGCAGATCAGTATATCACTATTAAAACCCCCTTCCTTTGCATTATTTAGCCTCCATTGATAAATAATTGTGAATGTTTTTATGTATTTTTCATCATTTACAGTTCTCCTTTGCAAACAATAGCTTAATCGAACTGTCGTCTGTTGATTTGAAAGTGTCACAAGTGTTGTTTTCGGTCAAAGAAAAGATTCTTCCTCTTGTTGATAGTCGATTACACTTTTGCCATTGTATTTGATTTGAATTAATAGTATTTCAAGTGTCGAAAACAATTTTAAATTCAAAATCGCAAAGTGTCGTCTTAGGCCTCCTTTCATTTTTTGAAAAGAAAATTGTTAGTACTGTCGCTTTGAAAGAAAAAAAATTCAGATTTGTACATAGCATTCTTTTTGTCATTCACACATTAAGAAAGCGAAAAACAACTACATGCATGTGCATTTGCATTTAGACTGCTTGTTGACATTGATTTAGGAAAAGTGCATCTAGTGTGTGCTCTCTACTCTATGTTGAAAGAATTTTGCTTCTCTTTCCTTAGTAGCTAGGATTTTCATTGCAAAAAGAAGAGTAAACATCTGTTTATCATCTTAGATTGCATATTTAGGAATTTTATATCTACATCACGTGGTGAACCTTAAAGGAAAACTTCTTAAGAAAGATCAACTGTAAAATAAATTTCAATGAACATAAAAACGCTTTGGAACCTAACGCACAACATTTAGAAGTCTAGGCTAGAAACATTTCTGGCATCGTAAAGCCTGGTAACTATCGCTTTCATCGTAGGTTGGGTGATTCCTCCTTTTTGAGATGACAAGTGACAGTATGGACTTGTGCCCCCACGTACCATCGAGTATATAGTGGGAGACCACAATAGGCTATATCCTTTATCCTTAGGAAGCCATGTCTACCACCCTATCGATCGCAATGCACTGAACACAACATTCGGGAAGATTGAGTGTCGTACCGTAAAAAGTATTCTGCATTTTTGTGATTGGTTTGGTAATCCCTCTGTCTAGATTTCTACAGTAGTCACTTTCGTTCCTTTTCAGACTCCTTAAAAGAAAAGGTCCATCTGAGCACTTGTCACTTCAAGCTCATTAAAAATCAAAGGCGACTAGAGTCATCTTTAGCTTTTTCTCGACTCTTAAAAATTGAAAAAGCAAGTTGTGTAAAAGCATCATAAAATTTATTTTAATCGGAATAACATCACTATTCCCTCGTTGGTCTTAGGTTGAGAAAATGGGGTCCACCAATCAAGTCCTAGTCCCTTCTCCTCTTGGGGAGATGTTGGTGCACCTCATATGGCCACATTGTCCCTTCCAAGACTGACAATTGGCCTGACGGTATGGCTTTTCTCGACCTCTGTCGTTCAAAACATTGTGATTACTGAGTAGTCAAATAATCAACCAGATGATACTAGAGTTATCCCCCAACCTTCTACTTCATTTGTTCCTCCCTCTCCTTTTTCCTCTTCCCTTGGTGAAGCTAGTAAAACTAAAAACCAAGTAACTGAGAAGAAGAAGTAAGGGAAGGAGAAGCTAACAACAAAAGGGGGAAACCATGCATCGTCTAGTGAAAATCCACACATTGCACCATCCAAACCTAAATCTCCATGTGTCATTTGCAAAGGGGACCACTATCATCAAGATTGTCCTTGCATCCCATGAATCTTAAGGGACTGGTCTCCCCACTTGCACAATCCGGTGTCGTCAACCTCCGACGATCATATTGAGAGTACACCGTCAACTAGTGAAAACGAGGTCAATGGACATAAAGGAAGATCTAAATTTCCTTGTAGACTGTGTGAAGGCGATCATGCCCTCCACCATTGTCCCTTCTTGGATGAAGCTAAAAGAGTCTTGGACAACCGTCCTGCTTCACCGCCGTGACTTCCTCCTAGATACAAGAAACTCTTGCCGAATCCATCACTAGTTGAAAATCTGATTGACAAACCTTTGTTGTTGGTCAAAGCACCTATCATTGAAGATAAACCCTCTAGTGTGGACCAAATTCAACAGGTCGAGACAATAGTTAACCCAATCTTGTCTTCAGAGGGTCCACCTTCAGATGATACAGTCACCCAAGAGAATGAGAATGACACCGTTCAATTTCTTTTCGTAAACACAGACTCCAATGAACATGGGGGAAATCTACCCATTCCTTTACCACAGGAAGGAATTTCATTAGAGATTTATCCGGCCATTTATTCGGTCCCTCCTCCAAGCAGTCTAGTCATTTCCTTCGATTGGAATATACTAGGCAGACCCCACCTACCATCTAATGTACCGTTCCAAATAATGGTACAAGCTTACAGAATGATCATGGTTGGTACTGTCATAGATGAAGGGGATTCTATGAGTATCCTTTCCTCAACTTCTTGGAACACGCTTGGTTCGTCATCACTTCTGCCTGAGATTCGAAATTTGACAGGCTTCAACAAAGGAACTAGTCGACCGCTAGGGATCCTTCCAAATTTGCCTATAACTTTGGGAAGGAAAACCGTTCATCTAAATGTAATGGTAGTCCAAGGACATTTATATTACAACCTATGCCTTGGGCGTGACTACATTTATAGCATGGGAGCTATTGTTTCCTCACTCTTTCGAGTGATGTGCTTTTGGCATGAAGGCAGAGTGGTCCAGCTCGTAGACCAGCTTTCATTTCCCAGTTCACACATAGCTAATAGTCAAGTGCCATCCCTAACTAGTCTTTTTGCACAAGGAATGTCTCATCAATCTCTAGTCAATCTACCTGATGAACACAAGTGATTCAGTGAATGTGACTAAACCCAGGGGGGCATGCACCCTGGTCTACTTCAGTAGGAAAACTTTGGGTATAGGGTAGGTTTCCGCAGAGGATATATGACTAGTCTGACACACCCATCCATTTAGGAAAATGGGATTATATTGGAATAAGGTTCCCTCATCAAAAGTTATGAGTGGTTGTATCACAATAGTCACCTTTGTCCATTTCGATGGACATCGCCAAGGAAGTGTTTTGTCTGCGACGCAGAGAGAACAATCTCGCAAATGTGAGAACTTTCATATGGTAACCTGGAAAGTCTACTTTTCTTTATACCTGGGGTCATGCAAACCTTTTGTACACAAGTGAAAAGCAATCAACATAACTCTAACCCCGTAGTTTTTACTAACTTCAACTGCTTAGGTTAGGTGATTGGTCTGATCAACATTCACCTTTGCCGAGACTAACGGAAACGGAAAAGTACAGGAGATGTTTCTCACCAAGAAGCTATCCTACCTAACCTAGTGGTTCTTTAACCCCTAGGATAGTAGTTGGTCATTCCTAGCTTGCATACAAAAGGCCTTGGAGCAAAGTTGTGAATGGGGCAAGCTCCTTAAAAAATGAACCTACTAATGAGACATCCTTATTATACGACTGGCACAAGCAGTTTTACGTGAAGTTCAAGCTCGTTAAAAAATAGACCTAGCAATGAGCATATGTTCCACCAGGGTTTAAGCTCATTAAAAAATGAACCCGCCTTTGGTAAATAACCATTGCAATCGCATAATTATCAACTTTTGAACCTTGGTCATGTTCTTACCATCACTTCCACTATTTTTTAGCGATCATACACCTCTATTTGATTGTTTACCCCTTTTGAGGAACAACTGCGATGAATGATTCTATTAGCCACCTTCTTTACACTGTCGTGATTGAAAAGTTCCAAACCTTACTTGGAACTAGCTACTATCCGGAAACATCACTCGTTCCTCAAAAAACGAGTCTCCTTTAATATATTTTCATCTAACTTGTAAAATATGAAAAGATTGCCAAGTAATTGGCCTCTCCAACTCGTTAAAGTGATTGGAAGTGCCATGCCTCCTCTAGATTTTAATCTTTTTGGACCTGAGGGATTATTACACAAAAAGATCGAGCGTTTGTCTTGTGCAGCTCGTTAAAACTATCAAAAAGTCATCCCTTTCATATTATTTTATACTTTTTTCGGACTTAAGGGATTATATTACGAAAAAGGAATACTAGAGTTTCATTTCCTTCTATTTCAGACCCTTTAAAGTTGAAAAGGACTGAGTTATATTTGTCGCTAAACTTGTTAAAACAATAGCGACAAACTTGTCCATGCAGACAAGAGCAAGTTTCAATGTCGCTAGGCTCGTTAAAACATACCGACGGGTTTGCTCGAAGGGAAAATTATAGAACAAGCATATGTTATCCTCCTCAAGCTTGACAAAAATAAAGAGGTACTGGTCAGCAATGACTGGGGAAAAATTGGGAAGAAAAATTGAAGAAACTTTATTGGTAGTAGGTCGCTCTTGAACATGACACTTTCACTCCGTCACCATGATCGAGTCAAGTTGGGTTATTCCATTCACCAGTCATATTACCATTGGTCCTCTGTACCATCCATTTTTGGGGTTAACGCTACCAATCCATTTCAGTGGCGCCGATATGTTCAAGAGAAGTTGCTTAGAGAATTCACCAACCTAGCTTATGTCTCATCCACTGCAATACCTTCACACTTCATTCTTTCATGGCCGCCACCCTGAACCGTGCATCATCAGATCGTTTTCACCTCCACAAAATCATTTGCTCCGTTTCATGTCATAGATGTGGGATTCATTAATTCCCTCCTACGATGGGTCACTTCATGTTGACATCAGCTCATCATCCAAGAAGTTGACTTAGGAATAACCCTTTCAGTACTTTGAAGCTTGCATGCCTCAATGGAAAGTTTCTCACTTTCGGCGATAGGTTTACATTAACGACCTTCGACCGAAAGAATTTGTGTGGTGTTCGACATCGACTCATGTATTCACACCATGTAAATTGTACTACAGTACCTTGAGGTTCATTATCATTATTGGTGATTCCCGTCACGCCTGTTAATAGCTTACATCATTGGCTGGTAATCAGGTGATGTATTTCCATGTTCAACACTAGAACATCTTTTCACATGGATCGACTTGTACTTCGGGCGAATATTGAAAAAGTTTTGAAAACCATGGATCTAGTTTCATCCATCCGGGCTATGATATATTCAGGAAAATAAGGACATCAAATGTACATCATAGCTGCACAAATAATCATCCAAGCTAAGGGATGATGCCTCTACTAGAATCATCAGTCTACCACACAGACGGTTGTCTGTCCTATGTACATGAAAATGAATTTATAAAACTGAGCATGGGAATGCCCGCCTCAGCCAGATCATGAAAATATTAGGAAGATATGTATTGTATTGTATCTTATTACGGGTCACCTTCCAGTTTGAAAAACCTCAGATCGTCTTGATAAAGCATTTCACCCGACATCAGAAGATTTACGACCTCATGCTTTAGGGGGCAACTGTTATAGACATATTTGGCCACTGCAACCCCAATCGCATATGTCCATAAAAATAAGGGCTTCTAAGTCCCTAAAAGTGTTGTTTCATACCCTAAAGGAGCAAGGTCAGCTGATTACATCATCTCCCAAAAGTTCTCCGTGAAACACTACTCAGAACTGGTCAAACCTAGACCATACAGACTGCTTAGTGCTAAGGGTGCGATGCATCTCACCTGCTACATGCAAAAAGTGCGATGCATATTGGAAAGCCCTTCTGTAGGGTGCGATGAGTGAGAGCAGACAAATGGCAAAGGCAGTTGGCTAGGTGGAAACCCAGAGAATCTTCTAGAAACTGCCCAGTTGACACTTGCCTCTCTGAATTTGCACAGAGATGAGTAAGAGATCATGAAATCTCCAAGTGGAACCAAGAACTATTAGAGAGATGACACTAATCAAAATCCCAGAAGTTGACTCACCCACCTGCAAACATCTATATATGGATCCCTCATCCTAGAGATCCAGAGGCTGGAATTTTGTATTTTGTAAGGAAGTGCTGTTGGTTTCTTTGTGAAACATTGTATTGTTGGGTGATCTAAGCTTTTCATGAGGTGAAGAGGACTTTCATACTGGGAGGAAGGCACTGGGTCAGACCAATGGGTTGTAATCCTCTCTTCTACTATTTCTATCAATAAAGCTATTTGAGCTTTCCTCCATATGCTTGTGTATCTGAATCTTGTATTTGTGTATTCATTTGTATGGTTAATATACATCTAATCCTATACTGTTTATGGTTATAGATCTCTATGCTTTGATGGTATTATGCTGCTTTGACTCTACAGGTGTTCTTTGAAGCTTGACAAGTGAGGAAAGAGTGGTGAAGTTCTGTCAAAGGGGAAAGGAAACAAGCAAGGAGCCAAGCGAAAGACTAAGGTTGGTACTCTCTGCTTCTTTCTCATCTATCTCTCATAAAGGAAAACACAAGTAACTTTAGTTTGTTTTTTCTAAGATAGCTACCCATCTTAGTGGGACTACCAGCTTTGAATGGACACTAGTTTTCCCGATAACACCAAATACCAAGGATCTTATCTTAAACTTTTTTGCAAGTGAATATTTTCTTCCACCATTTATGAAATCAATGCATAAATTAAAGGTTCTCATAATTTCCAATCACAATTTTAAGTATGATACACTCCATGGCATATTATTGTTGTGTTCATTAACTCGGCTAAAAGTTGTTCAGTTAGAGAGAGTAATTGTTCCTCCCATTCAAAAATACATTCAATCCTAGCAAACATTATAGAAGTTATCATTGATTCTATGTGAGGGTTGTGGAAATATGACCATGTTATATAGAGGGTTGTCTTTGGAGTTCCCCAATATTCTCGAGTTCATTGTTGATCATTGTAGCAATTTGGAGGAAATGCCTTCAAGTATATATAATATGACTTCCCTTGAATAATTGTCCATCACAAACTTCCATGATCTTCATACGTTATCTAATGATATAGGAGATATCAACTCACTGAAAATTCCCAAATTGTACGCATGTACAAGTTTAAAAGAACTACCATATTCAGTTTGTAAACTTAAACATCAGCAGTCCCTTTATATTTCGTCACGTTGGCACCTAAAATAGTTCCTAGATTAATTGGGGCAATTGTCTAGCTTTAAAGAACTTGATACGAGGGAGTGTTCTTGTGTGAGGCAACTTCCTAAATTGGCTAGGGACTTAAGGTCTCTAGTGCATGCCATCTGTTATGAACATATTGAGCATCAATGGTTACATATCAAGGCCTCTAGTATTTCTGGTCTTTGGGTGGAAGTTGCAAAGGAAAACTTACACTTATGTTAGCTTGATGATTGATTCATTGATCATATTTATGAAAAGCACTTAGAACAGTTCTCTATTATTATTGAGACTTGAGTTTTGCTATTCCAACAATGGAATAAAAATAAAATCTCAGCATGATAACTCAAGTGCGAAGAGGGCACAGTTTGTCGAGGAGATTCTGGAGGGATGTTCATGTCAACCCTACAAGGAAACTCACAATGAATAATAGAGACAATTAATTGAGTATGGGAAAGCACTATCATGAGTCTTTGGAATTTTTTTAATTGATGTAAAGTAAGTTATGAAGTATAAATTTTGTACGTGATTATTTTCTTGTCTTATCAAGTTTGCATCATGTAAAATGAACAAATTTTTCCAACGTCAGTAAAGGCTAGTGTACTTCTAATTGAAAATACTAATTTAAACAATTAATTTCATTGTCTTACTTTTGTATCAATTGTTTTTCCCTTTATGTATCATTGCATTGGATCAACTAAATTCATTAATGTGGCTTTGAGGAGGGTAACTCTTCAAAGAGAAAAAGAAACATAATGTTAACATTTAACCTTCAAATGGATAACAAGGTAATGTAAAACATTTATAAAGAGAGGACTGCTAGGCATCAAAATCTACAAGATGAGGAGCAATATACATGCATCAAGTAAATAATATTGAAGGCATTATCAATGGAGGTGAATTTTTTAGGCATGTATTATCCATATAATTCAAAGCTATGATCACATTAATTTGTTGGCATTCCTTTTAATTTTATCTCTCATATTCTCTCATACAATTTCCCCAAATGTAAACAACCGCAATCCCTTGATATTTCATTGTGTGGGTGCTTACAACAGATCCCAGACCAGTTGGGGCAATTTTCTAGCTTAAAAGAGCTTGATATGAGAGAGTGTTATGTGTGAGGAAACTTCCTAATTTGGCTAGGGACTTAAGGTATCTAATGCATGCCATCTGTGATGAACATAATGAGCATCAATGGTTATATATCAAGGACTCTAGCTCTTATGGTCTTTGGGTGGAAGTTGTAGAGGAACACTTCCACCTAGATTAGCTTGATGATTGATTCATTGATCATATTTATGAAAAGAATTTAGAACAGTTCTCTATTATGTTTGAGACTTGAATTTCGTTAGTTCAACACTAGAATAAAATAAAATCTTAGCATGGTAATCCAAGTGGGAACAGGGCACAGTTTGTCAAGGAGGTCATGGAGGGATGTTCATGTCAACCCTACAAGGAAATTCACAATGAATAATAGAGACAATTAATTGAGTATGGGAAAGCACTATCATGGGGCTTTGGAATTTTGTTAATTAATGTAAAGTAATTTATGAAGTATAAATTTTGTACATGATTATTTTCTTGTCTTATCACGTTTGCATCATGTAAAATGAACAAATATTTTGAGCGTTGGTAAAGGCTAGTGTATTTCTTATTGCAATACTGATTTAAACAATTCATTTCATTGTCTTACTTTTGTATGAGTTTTTTTTTCCTCTATGTATCATTGCACTGGATCAACTAAATTCATTAATGTGGCTTTGAGAAGGGTAGCTCTTCAAAGAGCAAAATCAACATAATGTAAACATTTAACCTTCAAATGGATAAGTTAAATTAAAACATTTACAAAGAGAGGACTGCTAGACCTCAAAATATACAAGGTGACGAACAAGGTACATGGATCAAGTAAAGCACAATGAAGGCATTATCAATGGATATGAATTTGTTAGGCATGTCTTATACATATATTTCAAAGTTATGATCCCATTAATTGGTTGGCCTTCCTTTTCATTTCATCTCTCATATTCTCTCATGCAATTGCCCAATTTATGCTAGCAACCATGCATAATACACAGACACTCGCATACTTTCAAAAACTACAAAGAAATGTTTTACATCATTGTACTTTGCTCAATGTTTGTAATCATTGTTTTTCATCTCTTAACTTCACTTTTCGAAACAACTAATGAAACATTTCAACAATACCCTGTGTCTTAGGGTTGCACATAAATATAAGAATGACGATGTTTCTCATTTTATTTAGATGATCAATGATAGACAAGTCATACTACCTTGGCCTTCCAATATACCTTAACATTGACCACATACCTAAAGAGTATCATTTGTTCGGTAAGTATTTTTTGACTAAAATTTCACTTTTTTATCAAGTGATTGCTAAAATATGTTAGCTTTCCTAAAAAATTAACCTATTTTATATAGTTTGTAATTCACCTATTGTATATAGGTTGTAATTCAACATTCAAGACCCGGTCAAATTGTGTTTCACTGAATCCATCTTTGTAACAATGACCACATCAGTAATTGTCTGAAATGTCTAAATGAACTAAAAAAACTCATTTGATTACGAACGTCGATAATGATGATAGCACATTGCACCATAGAAAACAAACTTTAATAAACTTTATATGACACATATCTTGGGGAGAGGTTAACATTACATTGTAATTAAATCAAAGTTTACAATTCTTGATCTACATTATAATAGACAAACTATATCCTATATGAACTTTTCAAAATAATTCATGAAGCACTCCAACAATAGCCCTTTGTACAATGATTGCACACACTCTAGGCAAAGCTTAAAATACATTATCATTTACTCAATGTTTTTGTAATGACTATCTCAGACACAGTTTGTGCAGATATTAAAATCCAATTGACATTTGCAATTCTTGCTATGCATTGTAACAAACTTATATTCTATATCATCGTTTCAAAATAATAGCCCTCTGTAATTGGGACACACTTTTCTCAATGTTTGCAACCATTGTTCTTCATTTCTTAACTTCACTTTTCGAAAAAACTAATCAAACATTTCAACAATACCCTGTGTGCTAGGGTTGCACATAAATATATGAATGGTGATGTTTCTCATTTTATTTAGATCATCAATGATAGACAAGTCATACTGCCTTGGCCTTCCAACATACCTTATCAATGACCACATACCTGAAGAGTATCATTTGTTGTGGTAAGTGAAAGCACTCCAACAATAGCCCTATGTACAATATGGGCAAAGAATTAAACTACATTGTCATTTAGTCAATATTTCTATAATGACTATATGTAATGACTCACTCAAATTCCAAGTCTTTTAGATTCCCTAAGTAATCTGGTAGAGACCTCATTTTTTGGAGGCCTGTTAACTCCAACACCTTCAATGACCCCAGGTTACCAAATTCTATTGGTAGTTCTTGCAACAAAGAGGGTTCCACACTTTGTAGCCAAGCGCTATGGATGACAATCCATTTTGGTTTCTTCAACTTTACTATTTACTTCGGAATATGATCCGTTCATGTTGCTTCAACTTAATTATGGACTTCTGAATATTTGAGAGTGGGGAAAAATCCCATAAATTCAACCACTGTAAAGGTACCTGACATGCATTGTGTTGATGAGTTATAATTATTTTGATAATTATGTTGATGGGATCTAAAGGTGGAAAAACTCCCAATCGTCAAACAATGGATTAATCGTCTAACAAACGATCTCGAGGTGAAATTACTAAAACATAAACAAAATAATACACTTTGAAATTTATGTTATAAATATTTTTTTAAATAACATAATAATAAAACTCATCTTATAAAATAGATTAGTGATAGCTCTTGTCTTAGTACTAGATATGTTAAATTTGATATTCATCTTAAAAGTAGCTATACTCCTATGTTGTATATAATAAAATATTCAATGTGGGTTATATTAATTAAAAAAAAAACTAATGCACATGTTTTGTAAGATATTTTAATGTCAAGTATGTACAATATGACAAAAGACTTAAACTACATTGTCATTTAGTCAATACTTATATAATTACTATCTCTAATGCCTCACTTAAATTCCAAGTTTTTTAGATTCCCTAATCAATCTTGTAGAGACCTCATTTATGTTATAAAAATATTAGTGATAGGTTTTTTCTTAATACTAGATAGATTAAAATTTGATATTTATCTTAAAAGTAGTTATACTCATTTTACCTTTTTACTTAAGTTGATTATTGTTTTTTTTTATATGAACAAATGTCATATGAAATGAGTTATGGTTTTTTGGGCATGTGTTATTGATAAGCCATGGTATTGTAACAAATCCTATTTACAATTCAAGAATCACCACTATAAAGTAGGGTTGAATTTCCATGATTAAGAATCTTGTTGCATATTTGATGGATTTTTAAACTCATAAATTTAATTTTATTATAATTAATAATAATAATAACAATAGTTTAAATTAAAGTCATACTTTAGTTCATCTTTATGATTTTAAAAATTTTTGTAATGTGTTATATATTAAATCCAATAACTTACTACAAATTGATATCTATCAATTATTATCAATTATTTAATTTATATGAATACAATGCTATAACTTTCATTGAGCTGAGAAACCCATTCTACAACCCAATATGAGGGTGATGTGTAAGTATGCTTGTGCTCAACATGGAGTTGATAGATGTACATCTTAAAATAAAAATAAATTATTATTTAAATAGAAAAGCAATGTCTCCTATAATAAAACACAAAAACAAATATGATACACATGTTTAAGTAGTTTCAAATGACATAACTTATTAGTATTTAATAATATTTAAAAAATATGTTAACTAGTGTTTCTATTTATATATAGCAAATGTTAAAAAGGGGAAAAATTTTTTTTTTTTACTTTTTTTATATATATAATAAATATCCAAGTTGGTTTTTAATATTAATAAATAAAAAAACTAGATCAACAGTTTTGTAAAAACTTTAAATGTCAAGTATGATAATTTATATATTATTTTAAAAGAATTGGCAGTAAAGTATATAAAGTTTATTTAAAAAAAAAAATGTTTATGGGTTAATACTCCTTTAACTGTTTGACCTTTTTTAGATAAAGCACCCCAGAATTAAAGCTTTGACAGTTCATTCAAAAGTAAGGTCTTTTCTTTTTCCCTTTCTGATCAAAATATCTTTGTTCTCCCTAGCTTCATAATAGGATGCTAGACTTTTATTCACATGTCAAGCTAGAGGAAAACACTCATCCGATCTAGGGTGATAAACATTAGCAAAAAGGGTGAGAAGCACAAAGAATATATACTTTGATGGTGATGGAAAAGAAAGAACAAAGACTTGGTTTATATAATTTCATATTTAGCTCTCTAGGTTGGCCTTCTAACAAGGGAGCCAACAAATAAAAAAAGAATATCCCTTGATGGGTTACTCCAGCGATTTTTCTACTTCCCACTGGCGTGCCTACAAGGATTCATGTTGTATCATTCATTTCCCTGATTGTCCTTTTCTCCCCTATTAAGACAATTCTTTTATTTTAGCTCGATTATTTTGACTAAAGAACATACAAACAAAACCTTTACCCTATACACATACAGTCTCCATGACACTCCATTTCCACATATGCCTATGATTGTAATAGGAAACCCCTGAACCCCCGACTTGGTGTCTCACTTAAAAAACGCTCCTTGACCTTGGTTAAATAATGTCATAATCACCCAGGCAATTTAGTAAAACTACATAATGCTCAATTTTTTCTAATCCCAATACTTTTAAAAGGTGGTGAGAAGGTATGAAATCATGATGATTGACATCCGTCTTCCCAACATCACATGAACTTTGGTCAAGATATACAACTCAAATTGGTACCCCAATGCATTTGATATTGTAGTAATATGGACACAATCACTCTCTTCTCCCATGTAGAAAATGTAAATGATCAAGAGGCGTTTAACTATACCCGTGAATATTCAAAAAATGGAACATGAAAGGTAGGATTTGTAAAGAAAAACATAGTGTAATGCTTATATTGGTTAGAATTTGTTATGAAACCAGCTCACAAAAAGATAGAAAATAGAGATCAACGCCTTAGAATTCATCCTCTTCGAGGGGGCAACCTCCTTTACATTACACA
>APFE031225957.1:59733-70224 GCA_000404065.3 Pinus taeda | reverse complement strand
ACACCAGATATAAGGTGGAAACCCAATGTGGGTGAAAACCACCTGCTGTAATATGTCTCTATCTTCTTTCAAATTAGAAACTCCTTTTACAATGGTCTTGTACTGGTGCATTCCTTTACCATTACACGGGCTGCAACCTGCAAAGAGCTACAACTCTCTCTCGTTTTCCAGTCTCTCCTGGAGGGGAGCTACAACCCCCTACTTCTTTTCAAGGACCACTTTTCATAAATTTTCAAACTGGATCCATATACATCAAATGATCATCAAGTACATGTAAATTATACAGTCAACTGCAATAACCAGATCAACAATAACAGAATAGAACCCAGAACACCTTGTCAACAGAAAAATTCAACCAACAGAAGATCTTAGAACAGATACGCAATTTTTCCTTTTACTGGCCTGCGTCGCTACGCACTTCACCTTCTGTCTCTCTGCGTATACCCGCAGAGCCCCTTCTGCTGTACTGCGTGGCCACACACTGCTCCTTTCACTGATCTGCGTACAGTACGCACCGAAATGCACTATCGCGCCGCGTACTGCCCAGTAGATACGCACTCAAAAGAATAATCGCGTCGCGTACTTTCACAGCAGGTACGCACTCAAAAGAATAATCACGCCGCGTGCTGCTACAGAAGACACGCACCTAAAACACTGTCGCCTTGCGTACCCACGCACTGAACCTTCGTCGCCCCTGCGTACCCACGCACTGACCCTTCGTTTCCTCTGCGTACCCACGCACTCAACCTCCATCGCCTCTGCGTACCCATGCGCTTCTCCTTCGCTGCTTCTGCGTACCTCTGACTAGGGCTGAAATAAAGTCAGATGCTCAGATCTGAACTGGCGCTCAAGAGATCACCATTCGCAGATTTGCTTCTAACTTCTCCTTTATAGATCAACCTCTTTAAACCGAGAACCCAATAATCAGATCTTAAGATATTCAATTACTCCAAAGATACTTATGCCAAATGATCTCCTTCGCTTTATATAGGCATGATCTTCCTTAAAACATGGACTAATACCATGGGCCAAAACCATGATAATGTAAAACCGTCGGCTAAATACCATAGGAAACCCCACGTGTGTGTGCTTTACTGTCTTGGAATGTGTGCACTGGGGTACGCACCTCATGAATGAGTAACCCGCGTATTTGGACGCAGTCTCTGCATGTCATGCCTGCGGGTACGCACCTCCTGAACTGTTCTCCTGCGTACTTCTTTATTTTCATCAAAATGAGAGTGTTGCCATCAAGTACAACATCTGAAAAATCATACCAGAACCATAATGCCAACAAATTGTAAGAAAAGTTTGGATGTTCTCAAGGAGAAAATGGCATCCGCTCCCATCTTGGTCTTCCCAAAATGGGATGTATAATTTCATGTACATGTTGATGCATCATGTATTGCACTGGGAGCTATACGTATGCACAAAGGCATGGAAGGCGTGGATCACTTGATCACGTTCGCGAGTCGACGTCTGTCAAAAGCTGAAAATAACTATTCTACTACTGAGCGTGAAGGGTTGGAAATGGTATACGCGTTGTAGAAATACTGACATTATTTACTTGGCAAGCACTTCAAGATGTATACCGATCATTCCGCGTTGAAATACCTGGTGAACAAGCCTGTGTTGGGAGGGTGCATATGTGGATGGTTGTTACTGTTTCAAGAATATGACTTCGAGGTCATCGTAAAGCCGGGATGCCTAAATGCAGGACCAGATCACTTATCACGAATTGAGACAGGCAAGGAGCCAACAAATTTGGAAGAAGGCCTACCTGATGCACAACTCTTTACAATGCGTGTCATGGATGGCCACTTCAAAGATATAATCCAATTTTTAACCACAGGGACTACACCGAAGGAATATTCTGTCCAGTAAAAGAAGGAATTGGTGGTGTGCACGACAGACTTTTCTGTCATCATGGGGCACCTCTAAAAAATGGGAAATGATGAGATATTGTGAAGATATGTACCTGAATTTGAACGAGGATAGATCCTCATGGAAGCACATGGGGGGGTTGCAAGAGGACACTATGTAGGACGTGCGACGGCACATAAGATTCTTCGCGTTGGGCTATGGTGGCCAACCGTACATCAAGATTTAAAAGCATACTTTTGGGCCTGTGACATATGTCAAAGGACTGGGAAACCCTCACGAAGGGATGAGATGCCACTCAATCCATAGACGATGTTGCAGCCATTCGAAAAATTGGGAATAAACTTTGTGGGACCAATCAAACCTTAGGGGAAGATGGGTTCACGCTACATCATCACTGCGACAAAGTACTTGACTAGATGGGTGGAAGCACAGCTTGTTAAGGATTGCACGTTTACCACAACTGCGAAATTTTTGTTCGACAACGTGTTGACACAGTTTGGATGCCCAAAAATTTTGATGAGTGACTACGAAACACACTTCCTAAATGAAACTATCAGTGCAATCACTGAGGAGTTCTAGGTGTATCATCAGCAAAGTACACCATACCATCCGCAAGCTAATGGGACAGTAGAAGCATTCAACAAGATTTTGGAGAATACGCTAACCAAAGCATGTAACACACAGCGGAATAACTGGGACTTGCGCATACCTACCATATTATCGACATACAGAACCACATGTAAGAAATTGGTGGGTCAGACACCTTTTCGGTTAGTCTATGGTGTGGAAGCAGTCATGCCAATGGAATACATCATACCCAGTTTGCGGATAGCAACAATGATAGGCATGTCAGACCATGAAGCCTTGGAAGAGAGACTCGTACAATTGGAAGAACTCAAGGAAGAATGGTTTCTGGCAGGATTCCATTAGCAGGTGTAGAAACAGCACGAGAAATCCTAGCACGATTGCCATATCAATTTGCGCACATTCAAGGTAAACGATTTAGTGTTGCTGTATGAAAGCAAGCTCAAAAAATTTCTTGGAAAATTCAGAATGCATTGGTTGGGACCATATCTAGTAAAGGAGTTCACAGACAGAGGCATGGTCCAGCTAGTCAAACTTCATCGAGAGCCCTTCCTAGGAAGAGTAAATGGTAGCCACCTAAAGCCCTACACGGGTGGGCTGGCTATCTGAATAATCGACCAAAGCACAATCTTCATGACCCAACCAGCCGGACAAAGGTGTGGGACTATAAATAAAGGTATTAGAATCTGACATCAAAGTAGAGAATCAAGTCAAATGCAGATGATTCAGAAGCAGAAATGGGGTAGATCCAGACAACAACAACATGATGAATTGCGGACCTTCGCACCACAATGGCATAGTTGGATGGACATCTTGCAAGGATTTCCACACCAACAAAATGACTTAGGATGAGTCACAAGGGTTGTGTTGGGGGCATGTTGGGTAGCGAATCCCCCCCAGCATGTTGTTGGGGCTTGAAGCCCGAATTTTGGTAAAAGTGTAATGTAAAGACCCCGTGAAATGCGGCTGTGGAGAGCGAGAGTCTAGGGTTGTCCATCCTAAGATAATGTAATTTAATGTAAAGTGTTTCAACCTACCCATGGTTCCTGGACCATGGGATTGTATAAATAGAGTGAGGCCCTAAGGTTAAATTCAGTCTTAACTTTGAGAAGTTAGATGGGTTTTGGATAACGAATTAGCGCTGAGTCTATAAGTTTGAGTTTTGGGTTGTAGTAGTAGGAAGAGGCTCTGCAGCTGAGTGCATAAAGGCCTAGTATATTCTGCAACTGTGTGCATGGACCCTTGTAGTTGAGTGCGTAGGGCATAGTTGGGATTGTACTTGGAAGGAGAATTAATAAAAGATAAGTTGATTTTGGAATATTCTGTCTCTATGCTTCTTTTATAGTTATGCATCTCTTTATAGTTTATGATTGCATGCACTTGTTATGAATGTTGAGTGATTAATGAGAATATTGGGCCCACATAATTAAGTTAAAATCTATAATAAAAGCACAGTAAGGATTAAGGATCTAGACAACACCTCTTCGCGCTCTTTATAGAGCCATGCAGAAGAAGTTGCACGAGTTGCGAAGGACAAACAGTTGCTCAGAGTAGCACAAGCATGCAGGTTCGGTTCACCAACTTCCTAGACTTCATCAAGACATCCTTAGGGTGCATAAACCTGGTTCCAACACCCTCCCATACTACCTCGAGTGAGACCTCAGTCTGCGCACCACGAACTGTTGCTAAAAGGGCTGGTAGTTTCAATATTTGTTTGGATAAATCACTTCTGAACCCAGGTCAGGCCCCAACAAGCCAACACAAGGTGATTGAGTCAAGGGACATTTTGCTGGCCTTGGAGTTCTTTTGCAACCCTACTTTCTCCTGCTCCCTATTACGCTTAACCCAGAATGGAATAGTCTCTGTGTTTGCTCCTCCCTGTTCAGATCACTGCTCTTCCTCTTCTATCTCCAGGGAAGGAGATTTCTAACTCTTTTTGGATTTACTCCTCCTCTTCTTCTTGCCCTTATTTTTGATTTTTGGTAGCATGCTCCACTTTGGCTTTGTCCTCATCTTCTTTCTTCCTCTTTTCAGCCAACTGTTCCATCTTTAGTCTGGCCTATTTATTATTACACTTCATTGTAAACTTTCTAGACTCAGCTGTCAAGTCTAAGGCCATGAGCCACTCTACTGGCTAGCAGTCGAGGACTACCACAATTACATCATCTGTGGCTAGGTATGAAAGGTCATACCACTTTTGATCAGGGTCCTTCCGCACTCGCATGGAGACATAGTGGAAGTCTGCCTTGAACTCCACATACCTTGCCAACTTTTTGAGGACAGTTGGTGATAACTGCAGTTTGTGGTTGATGGCCATGTTGATACTCATCTCCAACAAGATCCAAAATATCTTGTTATCCTTGACCCTTTGGGTGTCCTTGGTGGCTGAGAGTGAAGCAAATTTCGTTTCTTCCGGTAAATCCTACATGATCGGAGGATATTGACTATCCTCTGGTAACTCCCATGCGATCAGTACTATGGATAATAGTAGTCATGCATAGTTAAAAGTTTTTCTCTAATCTTGCGCCTCTCTATAGTTGGTGAGGAACTTGCTACAGAGGTAGCATGCCCAGTTGAATTGTATGCCCTCCACGTAATGAGCTGCTAATGATATGACCGGTGCCTACACTTCATCTACGCAACACTTCCTCATAATTTCCCCAGCCAAGATTTGGGTGGCTACTTTGACCGCGGGGTCAGTTATACTAGAAATGGAGTAGCCACGTGGCTTCTTGGCAAGCTTAAATTTGTCCTTCATTTTCTCAGTGAGGTTGCGCTCACCTATCTTTCAACCAAATTCCATAGCCAGATTTAATCCTGAATGCGGCAGTTGAGTGATCCTACAGACCAACATATCAGTGATCGATATTGGTTCTTCTAACCATAGGCACCCATCGTGCACTAAGCGTAGCAGTTTTTTGATCACTATCATGGTTATGGGCGCATGGTTGTAATGTTGCACCCATAGCATGTTTAGAAATCCTACCTTGTCCACCCCTTTTATCCACTTCCTTGGCTCTAGCGCGGTTAGACTACAGTCCTTGTAGAAGACACAATGCATGAATTGATCGGTCGCTAGGTGGGGAAAGTGCTCCATACCGGCCAAATCCAAATCCTCCAGCTTTAAAAGGGGGATGCACACCAAGCACAGTCCTTCAAATGTGATCTTGTCCAATAGCAACGGTATATGCAGTGTGACTTTCCTCTTATTAATGTCCTTTGGGACCTTTTCCTTGCCTCGGCATGGAGGAATGTGTTATCACTCAGGTTGTCCCTAAGCTCCTGAAGCGATACGGTCGAGGTAACCACAAACCAATCTTTGGATTGCAGGTTCTAGCCCACCTGCAATTAGAAAGGGCTCTCTCTTAATAATTTAGCTTTGTTGATGATGATTTTAGGCTAGCTATTGGGTTCAGTGGGTTTTTTTTAGGTTTGGATGGTGTTTGAATGGAAGGAAGATATTCTCAAGTGGAGAAACCATGTATAGGGTGAAGAGTTTCAAACCATTGGGCATGGAGTCATGGAGTTAGACTGCTGGTGCGTTTTCTTGGTCACAAGACAAATATGAAGCAGGGTAGCTGTATATGACATAATCTTCAGGCTAAAGAGGTGGGATGAAAACTAAGGAGTGAGAGGCAGTCAAGAATCTCTCAGTCGACTTAAAAAGAGGGAAAGCAAATGAACTCTATCCAGGGGCAATCAAGAATCCCTGGATAACTGTCATACATGATGAATTAGGGGAAATATGAGCCTTGTGGAATCCATATTTATGCCTAAAACGGATGAAAACATGAAGAAACAACAGAAATTGAGTCTAGAGTGTAATTAAACAAATTCTAAACTAATCTTCCTTTATGCTATTTAGAATGTAATTCATGAATAAAAACAGAGGTAAGAAGTACTTATTGAGTCATGTAACAACACAAGAATTTCATAATCATTCTTCAACCATTTAAACACAACAATAGTTCAGTCTCCAAGCTTGTAAGCAATCTTTGATTATAGAAATCTTTCAGACCTACAGTGTGAGTCTCCCTCTGAGCGAATCAACCAATATCACAAAAACGACCAACCAACCCCTATTACATTTTTCAGGGTGGTATATATAGGTAAAATATCTAAAGTATTTATTACAACTAACCTAAATAGGTCTGTGGGAAAGCTTTCTAAAACCTAATTTATGCTGGAATTAAATGCAAGTAAGTCTCCTTTGGGCTGTGCCAAAGGTAGCTGGATTAAAGTGAGTTGATGTGGCGTCCTCAATGACTTGGTGCAGTGGTTCTGTAATAACTGTGCATTGAGTTCTGGTCCTCTGATCTGATATGAGTTTTAATGTGCAGTCATTTATGTTGGTGAGCTTTGAATGGTTCCTTAATTGCTTCTTAACTTTCCAGGTTTTCCTTTAATGCTTCATTCACCTCAAGCCCTGAGAATATCTCCACTGATACACTTCGCCGCAACATTGATACTCTCTGACGCTTCCTGATACTCTTTGACATGGTTTTTGGCTGCATATTTTCTCTGATATTCTTTAATCTATGAACCGGGTCTCTTTCTGTCTTTTGATATGTTCAAATTTGCAAAATCATGCCTTTTCTGCCTTTTTCGGTGCAAAAATGGCTGAGGAATCAAAATATTCCCTAAAGATTCCCCAATATGGCCCATTTCCCGTAGCGATGTGCTAATCGTGCATCAAAAACTGCCTCAGAAATTCGATCCGGGGCTCCGAAGCTTGATTTTTGCACTTGCGCATTTTTTGAGCTGCTGACGTTAGCAGTACGGTGGATGACGTTAGCTGTGGGACCCCCTTGTACAGTGATGATGTGGCAGGGTGACATCAGCAAGGCACAGGCAAGAAGGGGTGAGGTGGAGGCGATGTGGCAGGGTGACGCGGCACCCATGTCACGCGAGGGGAGGGCAGTTTGTGGAGTGCATCGGACCGCCTTTGGTACGGAGGTGGTATTGGTTAGGGGGGACCCGATGCAATGGGATGCCGCCAGTTGTCCTGGTGTACGATGGTAAAACCGTCGGACATCGGGTGCTAACTACCCATCACAAAAGGGCGCCCGATATGCATAAGAGTCGTCGGATCTAGGGGAGGCGATCTGACGGTGGACGGGAGGAGAAACAACACAGGGTTTAGTTAAAGTGCGCGCGTGATAAACTTTAATATTTGCAGCCGTGGGTGGGTTTCAAACTTTAGGTTAAGGGCTAATGTGTTTAGCGCTTTGGTTATTTATTAATCAAACATTAATAAACTCCAAAAATGCAATGTGCGGGGGTTGGTTAATGCATTTGGAGGGGGGTTTTTTGTGTTTTGGAAGGATTCCAAACACCTGGGAGGGGAAAATTATGCAGAGATGAGGGTTCTTACTAAGATCCAGGTGAACTTAGTAATTCCCAAGGAGATATTTATGGTTATGTTTCAACCCGAGGGAGGGGATATTTACATAGGGGAAGTATTACCATAGTTTTAGTAGGGGGAAGGAAAATAAATAGGGATTTACATAATAATGTCAGGAGTTAATATGAAAATGACAAGAAAGTGCTAAGTTTCAGAGATCTTAGGCTTTAAAGGGGAGATAGAACTTTGTAGAGAGGATATGGACCCTCCTTGAGTAAAGCAAATCTTTACCAAGGCAAATGATATGGGAAATGTTGAAACTAAGAGATATCAAGCAGATCTTGACCTCTTTTAGGGGAAGTTAGTAAATGATTTAGGGAAGAGGAAGAAAGGGAAGTTAGTCATGCCTTGCTTGAATTCCTTCATATGGATTCTTGCTTGCACTATTTGATTTGAATGGATATAACGTTTGAAAACAAAAAACTGATCACGATCATTGATTCTACAACCACCAAACTACCTACCCAGCCTACTTACCTAGAATTTTTTCTTCTCTTGGTTTGGGTGCATTTAGGCTTGCAGACCCAGCTTTTCAACTTTTTGTTTTGTACTATCCTCCTATCTACAAACTACCCTTATTTCTTCCAAGGGCCCAGATTAAGCAGTTGGGCTCCTTTTATTCTCTACCTATCTAAGAATCTACCAAGATTAAACTGTTTGGCCAGATTATTCATTCTCTATATTCTAAAACAAGAAATTGAAACCTAGGGAGACCAAGATTAAGATGTTTGGTCCTCCCTTTAGCTGAAAATTTTACAAAAATGGAATAACTCTTCAAAATTGGAATGCAACAGATGAACTTTGACTAGCACTCTTTCATGGCCTCCTTCTTTGGTGTTTGTCAACAAATATGGAGCATTGGAGCATGCAAAGTATGACATATTTGGCCTGTAAAAATGTCAATCATGAAATATGAGTAACCTGCTGCAGCAGGAGGCTAACAGTGGCTCCACTTGAGGATGGCTTCTCCTTGTGAAAAGCCAAGAACAGTAGGTCAGACTGCCTTGATCTTCTGTTGTTGCTGTGTATTGAAACTTCCTAGTGCTAGTTGTTAGATTGATTTTGAAATTTTAGGTTGGAAACAACACTTTCCCTCAACTGATTTATTAGTGATCTGTGAAGCACTGCCTGCTTTCTTCTTTGTGCTTTAGTATCCGGACTGTTACAAAAATAAAATAAAGTGCTTATATATACAAACATTTATGTACAGCAAATAACACCGCCTATTTTTCCTCAATCAAAAGGGATCATGGTAATGTTTTAACATTCGGCTATTAACAGGGCCCTCTTCAGCTGTGCTGCCATCTAAAGATTTGAGGAAATATGTGTTATTGCCTTGCACAACGCTGATAATGTATGGACCTTTCCAAAGAAAATCAAATTTTGCATGTTTGCCCTTGTCCTCTCTTCGTGAGTCCCACCTTAGAACTTTGCTGCCAACCCAGAAATCCTCTGCTTTAGCTTTCTTATCAAACATCTTTTTGAGCTTCTCTTGCAACATTTGAGCTCTGTCATACACTTGTTCTCTGGCTTGCTGAAGATGAATGGTTTGATTAACTCTTCTCTGCATGTCATTTGGTTTAGCCTGAATCTCCTATAACAGTTTGATAGTAGGAATGCCCAGAGACGAAGGAAATATGGCTTCCATGCCATACACTAGCTCATAAGGGCTCATCCCAATGGATTTCTTGGTTGAAAGTCTGTCTTCCCACAGAGAATTTGTGAGTTTCCTATGCCAGTTCTTCTTGTTTTCCTCTAGTAGTCTCTTTATGATGTTGATGAGGCTTTTGTTGGATGATTCGGCCAAGCCATTACCTTGAGGGTAGTAAGCTATAGAGTGGCCTAGGGTAATGTGGAATTTATGGTAGAAGTTGATCATCTTCTTGGATTTGAAGGCAGCAGCATTTTCAGTGATGATTTTCTCAGGGCAGCCAAATCTGGAAAGTATATTGCCTTCAAGGAATTGGATAATGGTGGAGTCATTGGCTTGTCTACATGGGATGGCTTCAATCCACTTAGTGAAATAGTCAGTGGCTGTTAAAATCCATTTGTGCTGCCCTGAGGAAGAGGGATGAATTTCTCCAATGAAGTCAAGACCCCATTGTTGAAAAGGCTTCTCGGTTGAAATGGGCTTAAGGGGCAAAGGAAATAATTTTCTTTTCCCTTCAAAGATTTTGCATTTGTGACATGAAACAGCAAATTTCTTGACATCTGCAAATAGAGAGGGCCAATAATAACCAGCCCTTAAAATCTTGTTAGTAGTGGACTTCCAATATAAGTGTCCTCCACAGTTCCCTACATGGAATTCTTTCATGATGTTGTTAGTTTCATTCATAGTCAAACAATTAAGCAAGATACCTTCATGATTTTTCCAAAACAAGGCACCATCTATGACACAAAACTTTGATGATTTCATCCTTAAAAATCTTTTCTTGGTTCTGGATAATCCTGGGGGAGCACACAGGTTTAACAATACAAAACAAATATCAACATACCAGGGGGATTGCAAAAAGGTTTCACTGATCTGTGGAGTCGCCAGCTCCGGTTCATTGTCTAGTTGATTAATGTCTAAGGCTTGGAAATTTGTTTCAGACATTAGTTTGGCTAAACCTTGTCCTTTT
>APFE031225957.1:46918-59531 GCA_000404065.3 Pinus taeda | reverse complement strand
AAGGAATGCTTGCAGCTCTTTTATGTTTCTTGGATATGGGATTTGGAGGATAGCTTGAATTCTTTCAAGATCAATTCTAATCCCATCTTTTGATATTATATGACCTAGAAGCTTGCCTTCCTCAAGGGCAAACGGGGACTTCTTACAATTCAAGGAAACACCATATTTCTTGCATGTCATGAAAATTTGCCTTAGATGCTTAAGGTGCTCTTGGTCAGATTTGGAGAAAGGGGTTAGTTCATCAAGGTAAACAACAAGGAAATCATGTATCTCCTTAGCAAATGCAATATCCATTTCCCTTTGAAAGGTATCACCAGCGTTCTTTAGCCCGAAAAGAATTTTAACATACTTAAATGTTCCCCACGGTGTGGTAAAGGCTGTCTTGTCTTGGTCATTTGGGTGAACAAGTATCTGATTAAATCCTGAAAATCCATCTAGTAAAGAAATTCTAGATGACCCCACTACTCTTTGCAGGATATGGTCCATTTTGGGCAAAGGATAGTGGTCTTTTAGGGAGACCTGGTTTAAATTTCTCAAGTCTACACACAGTCTGATCTCTCCTAATTTTTTCCTTGTGGGAACTAAATTAGATACCCATTCAGAAAATTTGATGGGTGCAATGATACCTGCTTCAAACATTTTCTTTATTTCCTTTTCAATAAAAGGAAGAAGCATGGGGTTAATTCTTCTAAGTTTCTATTTGAACGGTTTTTGATTTGGTTTTAAGGGAATGGTGTGTTGAATTACTGAGGTGTCATAGGACCTCAAGTCCTCATAACTCCAAGCAAATACATCTTGGAATTCTTTGAACAGATCGACATATTTTGGTTTTTGATCAAGAGGCAAGTTTTTGGATAATTTAATCACTTTGGGCTTGTCTGCTGTTCCTATGTTATGTTCTTCAATAGCAGCATTTATAGGCTCCATTTTTGGTTTCTTGGGAACATCATTATCATCAAACATGTCTTCTAATGGAGTCAGTCCAATAGGCAAAAAGTTATCCTTTAGGTCAATGAACTCAGCCTCAGCTTTGGTTGTTTCTTCTAAATGCATATGTTTCAGCTCTTGTATGTTTGCACTGTAAAAAACAGTTGGGTTAAGGATTTCTTTAGCTGTTGCAGCTGTTACAGCCTGATGGTTTTCTTCTGTTAGCTGTTGGGAATCGTTCGTGGCATCTATGTCAACGTTTGTATTCGAAAATTCGCCCTCAAGAGTGAGGAAATTGTTAATCTGGGCATCATTTTGAAACACTTGCCAATATTTAACATTGTTAGGGACCGAGGATCTATGTTTTATCTCAACAGTGAAATGGTGATTTGGTTCAAATGGAAGCTTGCATGTACTAGCAAAAGTTGCTAGGCTGTGAGCATGAATATTATGGTCTCTTGAAATTTTGGCAAGCTTGGATTCATTGAAAGACTTGAGTATTTCTGTGGCAACAGTCCTATAAGCTCTCATTCTATTATCATTGGTAACAAAGTTACTTTTAATTTGTTGTATAATTAAATCGAAGTCACCTAGAATGGACACTTTTGCAGCTCCTGGGGCTTTGAGCAATTTAAGGCCTAAGAGGAGAGCCTCATACTCTGCCATGTTATCAATACATCTGAAATTTAATCTATAGGCATGGCCTTCTGCGTGATTATCATGTGTATTGTGAATACATACGCGTGCCCCTGCTCCTAACTTATTGACAGAACCATCAAACTCTAGATACCATGTAATTTCTTGTCTTTGGCTTGTATTAAGAGTTTCAGTTTTTTGAGGATTGGGTAGACTTACATTTTCTGTTTCGGGAGGTTCTTCTTGCTTGTTGGTTTCCTTGATTGTTGTGACAGTTTCATGGGTATTGGCAACTGATTCCTCATTGATGCATGTTTCTTGATCTAAGGCTAAAGGCTTCTCATCATTTGGAGGACTTGTGTCATCATTAAATAAAATAAAAGAATCCATATCAGAATGGATTGAGTAAATTGGAAACTTTTGGGGCTTTTCCTCACTACTTACCACATACTTCATCAGTGTTTCCCTGTACAGTCCTTTTGGTTGCCCAAAGATAGATATAGTGGCATAAGAGAGGTCAAGTTGAAGGGATCCTTGCAGTTTTGCTCCCCATGATCTTGATAAGAGCATACCATATTTTGTTGGGATGTCGGCAACTACTACATCCATTAGGATTGTTTTGTTAGGAAATTGGACTAGAGACACACAAAGGTCTTTGATTAAGCCTAAATACTTGACTTGACTTGAGTCAAACGAATATAGATCTTTGTAGGGTCTTGTGACATCAAGGTTTAACTTTTCCATTACAGCTTTGGGCATAAGGTTATGTGAGGTACCTGAGTCAAACATAGCATTATGCAAGATTTTGTCTTGTATGTGCAGACTGACATAAAAGGGTGGAACGGGTCCATAGGTTGATTTTCCATTAACCTCTGGACCAAACAACAACTCAGGGGTATCATCTAAAACATTTACATCATCTCGGACGTCTGGCAGTTGAAGTGACCTTTGAATTTGTTGCCTATAGACATCATGCTTGGCAAGTTCAGAGAGGGGGATGGATATTTTAATTTTTCCAATCTTTGTTTCTAAGTTAAATGGTTTCTCCAATGGAATCCTTGCATTAGTAGTAGCAGATCTTTCCTTGTCAAGAGTGTTTTCAATGTTTTCTTTTTGAATGTGAGCATCATGATGAATGACAGCTTGTGGTATGTCTGCTTTGGGCAGATTTTTAGGAATGCTGCTCCCCTCTTCTTTTCAGGAAGAGGGAGGGAGAGGTTGTTCAATAGAAGACTGCATGTCTGTCATGTCCTCTACAGTCACTTGATGTGGGTTTGGGATAGTCGTATCAGCTGGTTCTGTTATGATCACCTTGCCTTTAATTTTGTCGGGATGTTTGCTCTCCTTTGTTCTGCTAGGTGCGGGGACATCAATGGTCCTTGTTCTCAACTTGTATTGTTTGTGGACCTCATACATAGCAATATCATAGCCTTGTTTAAAATCAAAAGACTCACCAGACTTAGTTTGGAATTGATTTACATCTTGGTAGTCCTAGTCTTCTCGAGTCAGGAAAATTTGTTGCTCATTTTTTGAATCTATCAAGTTCATGTGAGTCTCATCCGTTGGCTCACTGGATGTGGATGCTTCCGCATAGTTTTCTTAGAAAGGAGGCCGAATATCATGGTCGAGACTAGCCCTTCCAGCATTTGGGTTTTGAGATTTTCTGAAATTTGGGTTCCTTATGGCATTGGGCTGTTGTCCTTCCCATGATGTTTTCCTCTCAACGTTCTCTACTCTATCTCCCAGCCTATGGATGCCAGTGATAATAGCATCTAGCTTCTGGTCAAAGGCTGAGGGTTCTTCCTTGAAGGTGGTTCTTCTCTCAGTTCTGGCTATGTTTCTTTTGGCAATTAGATTTTCCTCCACACTAACAGCAACGTTTTGCATTTTTGGAAGGCTTTGAGGGGCTCTTTCCCTTAACTGATAAGCCATTTCTACATCAAAACCATCAGGGAATTTGTATAAAGCAAGATCAAGTGGAGGTCTTAAGTTCTGTGGTATTGCATTATAAACATTGTTAAATCTTGCACAATAGTCCAAGACAGTCTCTTGAGGGCCTCTTTTGATGTTGTCATATTCAGATAATATGTGCAGGGGGTCTTTCTTTTTCTCCCATCTGTTGATAAACAACTGGTATAAGGCTTCTGGATCTCCTATGGAATTGGCTGGAAGTGCTCTAAACCAAGTCCTAATGTCGCCTGTTAGACTTTGAACAAAAATTTTCATTCTAATGCTATCATCGTCAATTTCGTAGCTCTCAAAGTAATCCTGCATTTTCTTTGTATGCTGCAGGGCTATGCAGGCACTTGTGCCATCAAAATATGTTATTTTGGTCTGATGATCCTGAGGCATAGCCCTGGGATTTGTAGGTAGGTGTAAAGGTGCATATATGTTAGCCATGTTGACAGGGATAAGTGGAACAACCGGGATGAGAGGAATGACTGGAACAGCTGGGAAAATAGGAGTAGTAGTGGTAGTATTTGCAGTGAATGGAGGTGTGGAAGAAGTGTCTGGAGAAGTTGATGAGGAACAAGGGGAACTTGGGGTTGAACGAAATAGAACTTTGACAGGGGTTGGAACACAGGTTGGCTGGACTGTTTCAGGACTAGAATCAGTAGGGCCTTCTTGTTGCTCTTGTTTTCTAATGATCTTAGGGATTAAATTCGGATTTTCAAAAGCAGCTAGGCAATTTGGGTTTGGATTTGACCTTGTATAGCGTGGATTTCTCTTGGGAGCCAGCTTCTAGCTTGTTTTTTGGAAATTTTTCTACGAACACAGGTCCACCGAGACTTTTAAAGGTTGGTTTCTTCCTCTGCGGAGCTTCAGACTGGTTTTGTGAGATTACCTGAGGAGGTCCCCAGTGGAGTCGCCATTATGTTATCACTCAGGTTGTCCCTAAGCTCTTGAAGAGATACGGCCGAGGTAACCACAAACCAATCTTTGGATTGCAGGTTCTAGCCCACCTACAATTAGAGAGGGCTCTCTCTTAATAATTTAGCTTTGTTGATGATGATTTTAGGCTAGCTATTGGGTTCAGTGGGTTTTGTTTAGGTTTGGATGGTGTTTGAATGGAAGGAAGATATTCTCAAGTGGAGAAACCATGTATAGGGTGAAGAGTTTCAAACCATTGGGCATGGAGTCATGCAGTTAGACTGCTGGTGCGTTTTCTTGGTCATAAGACGAATATGAAGCAGGGTAGCTGTATATGACACAATCTTCAGGATAAAGAGATGGGATGAAAACTAAGGAGTGAGAGGCTCTCAAGAATCTCTTAGTCGACTTAAAAAGAGGGAAAGAAAATGAACTCTATCCAGGGGCAGTCAAGAATCCTTGGATAACTGTCATACATGATGAATTAGGGGAAATATGAGCCTTGTGGAATCCATATTTATGCCTAAAATGGATGAAAACATGAAGAAACAGCAGAAATTGAGTCTAAAGTGTAATTAAACAAATTCTAAACTAATCTTCCTTTATGCTGTTTAGAATGTAATTCATGAATAAAAACAGAGGTAAGAAGTACTTATTGAGTCATGTAACAACACAAGAATTTCATAATCATTCTTCAACCATTTAAACACAGCAATAGTTCAGTCTCCAAGCTTGTAAGCAATCTTTGATTATAGAAATCTTTCAGACCTACAGTGTGAGTCTCCCTCTGAGCGAATCAACCAATATCACAAAAAAGACCAACCAACCCCTATTACATTTTTCAGGGTGGTATATATAGGTAAAATATCTAAAGTATTTATTACAACTGACCTAAATAGGTCTGTGGGAAAGCTTTCTAAAACCTAATTTATGCTGGAATTAAATGCAAGTAAATCTCCTTTGGGCTGCGCCAGAGGCAGCTGGATCAAAGTGAGTTGATGTGGTGTCCTCAGTGACTTGGTGCAGTGGTTCTGTAATAACAGTGCATTGAGTTCTGGTCCTCTGATCTGATATGAGTTTTAATGTGCAGTCATTTATGTTAGTGAGCTTTGAATGGTTCCTTAACTGCTTCTTGAATTTCCAGGTTTTCCTTTAATGCTTCATTCGCCTCGAGCCCTGAGAAGCTCTCCACTGATAACACTTCGCCACAACACTAATACTCTCTGTCGCTTCCTGATACTCTTTGACATGGTTTTTGTCTGCATATTTGCTCTGATATTCTTTAATCTCTAAACCGGGTCTCTTTCTGTCTTTTGATACGTTCAAATTTTCAAAATCAGGCCTTTTCTGCCCTTTTTGGTGCAAAAATGGCTGAGGAATCAAAAGATTCCCCAATATGGCCCATTTCCCATAGCGATGCGCGGAAAACTGCCTCAGAAATTCGATCCGGGGCTCCGAAGCTTGATTTTTGCACTTGCGCATTTTTTGAGCTGCTGACGTTAGCATGATGTCAGCGGTACGGCGGATGACGTCAACAGTGGGACCCCCTTGTACGGTGATGACGTGGCAGGGACACGGTGGCAGGGTGACGTCAGCAAGGCGCAGGCAGGAAGGGGTGAGGTGGAGGCGATGTGGCAGGGTGACGCGGCGCCCATGTCACGCGAGGGGAGGGCAGTTTTTGGAGTGCATCGGACTGCCTTTGGTACGGAGGCGGTATTGGTCAGGGGCGGCCCGATGCAATGGGATGCCGCCAGCTGTCCCAGTGTACGACGGTAAAACCGTCGGACATCGAGTGCTAACTACCCATCACAAAAGGGCGCCCGATATGCATAAGAGCCGTCGTTCTTGGGGAGGCCATCCGACGGTGGACGGGAGGAGGAACAGCACGGGGTTTAGTTAAAGTCTGCGCGTGATAAACTTTAATATTTGCGGTCGTGGGTGGGTTTCAAACTTTAGGTTAAGGGCTAATGTGTTTGGCGCTTTGGTTATTTATTAATCAAACATTAATAAATTCCAAAAATGCAATGCACGGGGGTTGGTTAATGCATTTGGAGGGGGGTTTTTTGTGTTTTGGAAGGAGTCCAAACACCTGGGAGGGGAAAATTATGCAGAGATGAGGGTTCTTACTAAGATCCAGGTGAACTTAGTAATTCCCAAGGAGATATTTATGGTTATGTTTCAACCCGAGGGAGGGGATATTTACATAGGGGAAGTATTACCATAGTTTTAGTAGGGGGAGTGGAAATAAATAGGGATTCACATAATAATGTCAGGAGTTAACATGAAAATGACAAGAAAGCGCTAAGTTTCAGAGATATTAGTATTTAAAGCAGAGATAGAACTTTGTAGAGAGAATATGGACCCTCCTTGAGTAAAGAAGATCTTTACCAAGGCAAATGATACGGGAAATGATGAAACTAAGAGATATCAAGCAGATCTTGACCTCTTTTAGGGGAAGTTAGTAAATGATTTAGGTAAGAGGAAGAAAGGGAAGTTAGTCATGCCTTGCTTGAAGTCCTTCATACGGATTCTTGCCTTGCACTATTTGATTTGAATGGATATAACATTTGAAAACACAAAACTGATCACGATCATTGATTCTGCAACCACCAAACTACCTACCTAGCCTACTTACCTAGCATTTTTTCTTCTCTTGGTTTGGGTGCATTTAGGCTTGCAGACCTAGCTTTTCAACTTTTTCTTTTGTACTATCCTCCTATCTACAAAATACCCTTATTTCTTCCAAGGGCCCAGATTAAGCAGTTGGGCTCCTTTGATTCTCTACCTATCTAAGAATCTACCAAGATTAAACTGTTTGGCCAGGTTATTCATTCTCTATATTCTAAAACAGGGAATTGAAACCTAGGGAGACCAAGATTAAGATGTTTGGTCCTCCCTTTAGCTGAAAATTTTACAAAAATGGAATAACTCTTCAAAATTGGAATGCAGCAGATTAACTTTGACTAGCACTCTTTCATGGCCTCCTTCTTTGGTGTCTGTCAGCAAATATGGAGCATTGCAGCATGCAAAGTATGACATATTTGGCCTGTAAAAATGTCAATCATGAAATATGAGTAACCTGCTGCAGCAGGAGGCTAACAGAATGTATTTGGGTAGTTTAGAGATAGGGTCGGACCCTTCAATGTCAACATCCTTTGCCCCCATGTCAATGTATTCCCCACCCATATTGATTTATTCACTGTCTTCTTCAGGTTCAAGGTCAACTACCTTTCCCTTCTTCTACGCAGTGCGATTTTTCTTCTACATGTGTTTTCTAGGTGACGCGCACACTAGTGGTGTCGCTTTCTACTTATATTACTTCATTTTCAGATTTTCTTTAGTAGGCATAGTCCTCAACCTCGATGACATTGGCGATTTGGGTACCTCTATAGGTAGTTTGACACTTTCTATCTCAGAGGTAGCTTCCTCAGCTTCCATTGCAACCTCTGGGGTAGTTGCCATTGCTTCTCCAGCACTTAGGGTTTCTGCGGGTGCCGACATGATGATAGACAAAAAATCCTATGTTTCCTTTGATAACCTTTCAAACATTGAACTCACTATCAAAGCTTCAAATTTCTAATGTTTCATACGTGCCTGAGAGCTCAATACCTCAATTTGAAAAATGCCAAGTGTTTTTCATAGGCAGCCATCTGTAATTTATAGGCATTTTCAAATTCAAGTCCGACTGTTCCCCCCAAACGTATTTCATAAATGCTAGATTGGCAACAGATTTTCAAAGATCTTGCTCTTAAATTCCAACTTAATTGCCACCCCCCACTCAATTTAATCATTTTCCCATTTTCAAGTCATGAACAATGACCATAACGGTCACTTTTTGGCTGCCTTGCATGGTCTCTCCTTTAATAGCATAGCTCCCCTTGTGCTTTTGATAACACTGTGACAATCCTCCATTCTACGCAATTAGCCAATCGAACAGTTCTATAATCCGGGGAGTGTAGTTTATAGTCCCATGCCTCCTTTCAGCTGCCTAGAGCACTAAGACTATGCTTCCATCATGTAGTCATCTAGCCAGACGTTGGTGTATGAATTCAATCACTTACCATTTACCTTTCCTAGGAAGGGTTCTCCATTTAATTTTACCAACTGAACTGCTCCACCGTCGGTAATCTCCTTGATGACATATGGCCCCAGCCAATGCATCCTAATTTTTCATGGAAATTTATCAAACTTGTTGTCATATAATAAAACTAAATCATTTACCTTGAAGGTGTGCAGTTTGAGGCATCAATCATGCCATGCCTTTTCACACTCCTTTTGAACTTGTTGATGGAATCCAGCTAGAAATCTATCCTCTCCAAGCTCGGTTAGTTGCGCAAGCCTCTTCTGCGAAGCTCCATGATCTGCCATTCCTATGAATGCTACTATGCATAGACTAGGTGCAATGTACTCCATCGACATCATAGTTTTTATGCCATATACCAGCTTGAATGATGTTTGTCCAGTTAGCTTCTTGCAAGTCATTCTATAAGCCCATAACACTATGGGTACATGCACATCCTAGTAATTTCTTTGAGCATTGCAAACCTTTGTTAGTGCACTCTCCAATATTTTATTAAATTCTTACACCGTCCCATTAACTTGCAGATGATAAGGTGTACTTTTCTGATGGTAAACCTGAAATTCCTCCGTCAACGTGCTAATCATTTCATTAAGAAAATGCGTACCACAATTGCTCATCAAAATATTCGGACACCCAAACCTTGTCAGTACATACTCAAAAATGAACTTTTCTATTGTTGCACCTATACAGTCCTTGACAAGCTACACCTCCGGCCATCTGGTTAAGTACTCAGTTGCGATGATGATGTACCGTGGACCCGTCTTCTTTCCTGGAGGCTGAATCGGTCCCATAAAGTCAATCACCCACTTCTCGAATGGCTGTAATGATATCTATGGATTTAGTGGTAGATCATCCCTCCGAGAGGGTCTACCAATCCCTTGGCATGCATCTCATGCCTTATGATACACTTTTGAATCCTTATGTAGTGTTGGCCACAACAACCCAACGTGTAGAATGTTTTGCACTGTTGTTTTTCCTGCATAATGACCTCCTGCAGATCCGCCATGAGCCTCAGCGAGGATGTTGTTTCGATCAAATGCTAGCACATAACGTCACAATATTACATTTGATCCCATTTTATACAAGTGTCCTATAATGACAGAAAAGTCTTTCGCGTGCACCACCAGTTCCTTCTTCTGTTAACTTGTATATCCTTCTGGAGCCGTTCCTGTTGTCAATAAGTTTATAATATCTTCAAAGTGACTATCCGTGACATGTACTGCAAAGAGCTACGTGTCAAGCAATCCTTCCACCAAATTAGTAGGCTCTTATCTAGTTTTAATGCACGATGGATGATCTGGTCCTACATTCAATCGTCCTGGTTTCACAATGACTTCAAAATCATATTCCTGGAACAACAACAACCACTTGAATATCTTCCCCCCCAACACAGGCTTGTTGACAAGGTATTTCAATTCAGAATGGTTTGTATACATCTTAAAATGTATGCCCAAGAGATAAGGCCTGAACTTCTAGAGCACGTACACCATAGCTAGTCCTTTGATCTTTGTCGTGGAATAATGTTTCTCAACTTTGGAAAACTTCCTACTTACAAATGCTATATGATGATCAAAGTCCCCTTCACCAGCCTATGTTAATACAACTCCCACCACAATACATGACACGTCCACATGCGCAAGCGTCACTCTTGATGTTTGTGATACTGCACTCATGGCCTAGGGCAACCCCTCCTTTCAGACCTGGTCTAAAATTAAAAAAAAAACAGTGTTTTAGTTCCTATACGCGACATTTCCCTAATCTAAATGCATGTGTACACGGGTCTATGTATACCCAACCCACATATATGTCTTAAAACACTTAAAAAAATTAAAACTCCTTAATTTCGGGCAGAGATCACAGGTTTCACCTGTTGATTACCTATTAGTGCCCGTGGCCCAACTGTTCCCAACTAAAAAACTACTTTGGGAGAAGTATAAAAAGGCTTCAATGGGAAGGCCTAAAGGAGGAGAGAAGAGAGAGAAAGATCACTCTGCTAAGATTTTCCCTAACCAGGTCTGAAGATCCTAGTGCTTCCAACACTTCCTCCATTTACAGGAAACCCTTGTTTCCTTGTGTGATGATGTCTTTCTACTACTTGAGATATCATGGCGTAAGTCATGGAAGGAGTTTGTTGAAGGCTTGAGACTGGACAAATCCGAAGGACGGTTCTGCTTGGAGCCTGCGAAAGGACGACTCGGGTGAAATCATTCCTTTATGTACTTTAGTTATCTATAATAAAAGAAACACTTGTCTTTGTTCCTGATATAAATCTTCTTCATGTTTATGATATCAATGTTTTGATTCTCATATGAATGGTTGTTTTAATTGTGTAACTACTACCTTTCAATATGCTATGAAGCTGATTTCTCTATGATGCTTGGTCCATATACTGTTGTACTTTCTTGAATTGATTGTTTTGCAGGCTGAAGGAGCAAAAGGAACTCCAAGAGGGTTTGGACCCTGGCTGGATCTTCTCAAACGAAGGACCCCTAGGTACGCCTCTCATCATAAAGTTTGTTTATATTAGTATCATGGCTGCATGTAATGTGTGTTTCTCTATATAGATAACCTCCGATCTGCTAGGGTATGAACCCAAGACCCTAGGGGAATTTATCCCTTAACAAAACTGGTGACTCCACTGGGGACAACAATATTGTTGTTCCTAGTTTTGGTTTATTCAAGCCAATTAGGGCTCAGCTGTCTATTTGCTTTCTATTACTGTATAGTATGTTCCTGTAGGAACTTGAATTGTAAGTTTTATCGATTTCTTCAGACCGTTTTTTGTTTTTTCTTGAAATCTTTTATATACGTTATTTTTCTAGTTTACAGAGGCGTATATACGCATGTTTCCTTAAGTAAACCTATGTATATGCATGTTTCCTTAGGCTTAGTCGTGTATACACACAGTTGTGCACTAACACGATCATGTATATCTTATAATTTTCAAGATTTTTCAAATCTTTTTGTTTCTGAAGGTATGTTTGTTGGTCTGATTCAGTCCTGAACAGTTACTCTTCTGTGTCAATCTTTAGTTTTAGAGAAAGTATCTGATTTCAAATTCTCTTTGATTGTGGAAAGTGTTGGTCTTATTTTTTTTATTGCAAGCGTCATCGTTTCTGTTAAGCACACAAGATTTCTTGCTAGAAGTCTTGGCTGCTCTGTTTTGTCAGGGCAAAAATGTTTGATCTCAATCTTTGTGTCAAATCTTGTTTTGGTGACTTTTTTGGTTTGCATGTCAAAGCTATATCTTTGTGACCATCTACTTTTCTTGCTTTCCGAAAGTTGTTGATTCACACTTTCTTGGAAAGTTGTCTTTTCAATCTTTTGGTTTTTTGCCAAGCTCTCGTTGCTGCTTTTCTATTGTTAAGAGCATTTTGAAATACATTTTTTGTTGAGTTCTCACTGGTTTTGTGTTGCAAACTCGCAAAGTGTTTTGTTTCCTATTCTTTGATCATAAAGTTTCAATCTTGTTTGGAGCACTTTTGAAAGGTCATTTTTGTTTGCTTTTGAAAAAAACTTCTTGAAAACTTGGTTTTTCTTTCTTAAACTTTGTTTTGATTTAGTTTCATTTTTGTGAGAGAAAGTGCATTTTTGTTTGTCTTGAAACTTTCTTTTAGTGTTTGGACAAAAATGAGCATCAACAACTTATATTCTATCTAAACATTTTAAGTGGCAAATTAAAATTGATAAACAAGTTACTTTCATTTCTTGATTTAAGAGTAGTTTTGAGTTTTGCATCAACATGTACTTATTGCATTAGGGTAAATTTATGTGTCTTTTTAGGCATCCATAGTTTTGTTAATTTTTGTGAGTGTGAAGCTTGAGTAAAAGAAAAGAAAAGAAAAATTTGTTGCTTTCTTTGAAGTTCCTCCGAACCTAGTAGAAATTCCTTTCATCAAAAAACAAAACAAGTGAATTTGCATATAGTTTGGTTTTTATTAATTTCTTTTGCGTCAAAACACCACTAGTTTCATTTTCGCTTATCCCTTGACTTAAATAACAGCCCATTTAAAAACAAGCACTAATTAAAATATACTAGAACTTTTTATAATTGTCAAGTTAGACACACCAACAAGTTTTAGGATATTTTAGGGCCTT
>APFE031225957.1:0-17977 GCA_000404065.3 Pinus taeda | reverse complement strand
GTCGCGTACAGGGAATAAAACACTGTTTTTTAGATTTTGGACCAGGTCTGGAAGGAGGGGTTGCCCTAGGCCATGAATGCAGCATCACAAACCATAATAATGAGATTTGGAGCTATAACAGTATTGGCTAAGGATAAATCTATATAAGGAGATGGAGACCAAGGTGATAAGTGTGAAAGTTATAGGTTATTAATGTCTAATCTAATCTAAAAAATGGATGCCCTAGGGAGCATGGAGATGGCTCAGATCTAATAAATATGAAATGAATACATATTGCTTTATCTATTCATGTTTTAATAGATCTATGATGATGGTATGAATCTAAATATAATGTGTGTGATTGTAACAATATGTATGCTGATATTTTGGTTTGATAGATGTTGTGTTATGTAGTGAAAGTATAATTCATTGATTTCATATCTGTACACCTTTTTTCCTCTGAATGGTCACATACATACACAGATCTATCTCTGTAGGGCCACATATAGATTCTACTAATTTATACTATAAGTTGAGATCTGTACACTGGTGTTGTACATGGTAAGTGTGTACATATGTCAATATGTCTTGTCGAAGTTGCATATATATTCTAAGTTTTTGCGGTATGGCTTGTTGATGACATTTGATTAATTTTGTTTTCTTTTCTTTTGTCTACCAATGATGTCTCTATCATGATAATCTATGTTTGATAGTATTGACTAGGTTGAGTTGGTCATGGAATGGAATGTTGATTAGGGATTATTCTATAGTGTGGTGATCTGTAATTGGTTTAGTGATTTGTGATTGATTTAGTACATGATTCATTGGTTGTTTCAGTATTACAGTGATTCATATTCACTTGTCATTGATTTGATATATGTACGCATGTATTACATATAAAAGTGTGTATATACGTGGGTATGCTTCAAAAATGTTGTGCATACATTCTAATATATGTTTGATCAAGGTTTGCAGGAACAACACTATGATTTTGTGATGGTAAATAGTGTATGTTTTATTGATGAATGGTTGGTATGATCTGATATTTTACATATGTTATGGTTTTTACTAGTTGCAATGGTTGATTGAGATTCAGAGATTGATTTGCTAATGACACAATGATTCAATTAGTTTTTTTTTATTAAAGTTTAGATTTAGTATTCAGTTTGGATTAGGCTTAATGATGGGTGTGGGTCCAGTTTGAAAATTTGATGAAAGGTGGCCTACAGGTTTTGATGTTTTGAGTTAGGGGGATCCAGTATGAAATATTATGAAATGTGGTCCACAAGAGGTGTTGAAGGTTGGAGCCTTTAGTGAGGGAGTCAAAGCTTCCTTCTAGTGCTAGTTGGCAAATTTGTGCAAGGGGTAGGTGCTCCCTTCTGGTAGGAGTTGGTAAATGAGATTAGGGGTTTTTAGATCCCTTCTATTGGGTGTTGGAGAATGAGAGAAGGATGTAGCCTTCTACAAGTTGGTGCCTAAGTACTAGTAAGAGTCTGCGCCAGTACAACATTGTAAGAAGTCTCCTTAAAAATAAAATAAGAAGATAGAGATGATGATAGTGGTGGTTTTCTAGCCCATGGGGATTTGGATTGACGGTGAATGGGTGCGTTGTTAAGGCACTCCTTGCGATAGGTCACCGGTTCAAATCCCACGTGGGTACTTAGGTTAGTCTTAACGTAGAAAAAAAGATAGTGGTGGTTTTCTCCCACATTTGCTTTTCACCTAAAATCCTAGTGTTTGTGTGTGTTGGTATGCTCCTTGTGTACTGATGATCTATTTTTTATTTACTTATCATGGTTTCATCTTAATGAATGAATAATGAAGTAATGATGCACTAGATAAAGGTGAACTATATGAAAATTTATTTAACTAGATATACATTGTTTTCTTTCACTGAAGTCGCGTACATACATAGTTTACATGAATGAAAACAGTGTGTAGAAATCAGAATATAAAATGAAAAGTTAAAATGGTTTAAAAATATTGATTCACCCCCCCTCCCCCCACCTCTCAGTATTTTTCCCAACAATTTGTATTAGAGAAGGTCACTCTAATTGAATCTTAACCACTTGAGAATGGATCAAGGACAATGGGAAAGAGGGAAAATAGGAAGAAGGATCAAAGGAAGAATTAAATTCAAGAGAGCAATGAAAGTGATGCATCTGATCCTATGGAAATGTCTGCATTTATGGGTCAAGGACAATCTACAATAGAAGAACAAGGCAAGTCATAAACAATGGACAATAAAGGTATTTTTATGACAAGTGATGATAACTATCAGGAATGGAAAGAAAAGATAAAGTGTAAGTTAATGAACTTGGGATCTCATGTTTTGAATTTAGAATGTAATGGCCGCACTAAAACACCTCCATCAAGTGAAGAATTATAGAAGAATAATGTAGCATTAAAAGAAATCATTGGTAACATACCTGATTCAACATTAGGAAAGGTTATGTACTATGAAACTGCAAAGGAAGAATGGGATAATTTGTCAGACATTCATGAAGGAAAAAAAGGAAGATTGTTCATCCGAAGAACAATCAGGTAATCTTATTTCTAAATATGTGTCAGAAGATGAGTATGATGATAAAACAACCTTTTTGTGTCAAATGGAGTTACTTATCTAGAATAAGATAGGTTAGAAGAAGCTGTTAATCTTAAAGGAAAACTTGATTTTTCCTTAAAAAGTATTAACAATCTTAAGGATAAGTTGCAGGTATATGATAACAAGGATCATGTTAAATCAGTAAATTCTATAATAGAATCTAAACAGTATTATGAAGGACTTGAAGCTAAGTTCATCTCTCTAAGAACAGATCTTGAAAATTCAAAAAAGTGAAATGAATAGCTACTTCAAGTATTTAAAGAGCAATTGAATTATAGGAGCAATTGGAAGAAGGAAGAAAGGTTGAAGAAGGAATGAGGAAGTAGTATCTTGAAAAAGAAGAACAACATCAACAACTAGAGGTTGAGGAAAACGTTTGAAAAGGTAAATTAGAATAAAGGGATAAAAATTTGAGATTTCAAGATAGTAATAAGATTTTGAATAACATTCTTAGTAATCAAAGGTCTACCTTAATTAAATCTGGTCTTGGTCTTCATGAGACTATAGAAGGAGAATCTAGTTCATAGGATTGTACAAGGATATTGAAGGATAACAATACAAAATCTAAAATTCTAGATAAAGAACTAAGACTTCAACCAAATCAACATCCAAGGAAAATTAATTTTCAAAGGAAATCATTTGATCCCAATCACATAAATATTAATCTATTTTCTCCTCTGGTCAATGATGTTGAATTTTTTACAAGTCATAACAATGGACACCTTACAGCAAATTACATAAGAAAATTTTGATCTTAAGCAAATAACTACTTCACAGGAAGATCATCAACTTCTAGGTACTCATGTTTTTTTAAGGGATATTGCTTTGCTTGCAACATATTTGGTCACAGAGCTATTGATTGCAGCAGAAGGAAAATGAAATAGAAATATTATGATTCCCCTACTCTCTTTTCTAGTCATATAAGATGTTATACTTGTAACAAGTTTGGGCATGTAGCAAAAGAATGCAGGAACAAGTCAACGAACTCACAAAAACAACAAGATGGTTCTCTTTAAGGAAAGCAATCAGATAGGAGTATTGTTACCAAAATACCTAAGAAAGATGGATCCACCAACACTTCTCATACTAAGCAAAAAGAAGAAGAAAAAATAAGGTGTGGCCTTGTTCTTTTCTCATTTGAAGATGAAGATGAATGGTACATAGAAAAATGATGCTCTCATAACATGACTGGAGATAACAACAATTTTGAGCCTCTCAAGAAAAAAAAAGATGGTAAGGTTATTCTTGGAAATAGTGCTCCAACAAAAGTTCTGGGAGAAGGTAGAGCTAAAATTAATAAGTATAGAAGGGAAGCTAATACATTATTATTTCAAGGGGCAAAGAAAAATATTCTAAGTGTAGGTCAAATGGTTGATAAAGGAAATAAAATTGTATCTACAACAACCAAATGCAAAGTTATAGAAGAAGAAACTAGAAAGGTCATAGCAAGAGGATACAAAAATCCAAACAAATTAGATGTGTTTGTAGAGAAGAAGTTTGATAGAAATAAGAGGAATAATTCCTCTTTTTTAGATTCAAAGTAAAATAAGATAGTTCCCGCTGCAGTCTATTTTGTTTAAAGCATATTTCTAATAATGATTGCAGAAGTGATGTGAGCTACATGACCTCATGAAGAGCAAGTAATTATTATCAGGGACATAGGATCACTAATTTATGATCTCCAGGGGAGCTATGCATGAGTATCTTGGTGATGGTTCTCTATTTATGTTTGATATTCTTTTTTATGATGTTTTGGTATTACTGACATTACATCTGATGAAGTAACAGCGAATAACAACAAATAATACAAGTTTAGGGGGAGATGTGACTATAAAGAATTAGTAGTTTACCTTCTATACGTGGATCTCATGAAGGGCAGTCTCATATATACAAGAATTTTGATCTAGGCAGTTGTGTATGGTTCCATGTGGTGATAAATGAATGTGTTGGGATAGGGTCCCTTAGGGTCAATTTTGGGGAAAAGCCCTAGATTTGGGGAAGAAAGCCCAAGTTTTGTTATGTAAAATGTAAAGTCTCCGCAAGTTGTCGTCATAGAGTGCGTAGATGGTAAAGTGTCATAAAGGGTTTTACCCTTTGTTTATGTAAATTGTGTCGGCTTTTGCAGATCTACCCACTGTACACGAACCATGGGATTGTATCAAAAGGAGAGCCTTAGAGAGTCTACGACAACTTAGTTTTAGTAGATGATATTTATGGAGACGAATTTATTGGGTCAGTAGCAGTGAAGAGCGAAGAGTCTTAGAGTGGAAGGGAAGCTTTGTAGCTGAGTGCATAGAGGCCTAGAGTAGAGTCTACAACAGAGTGCGCGAACCCATGCATCTGAGTGTGCAGGGTAGTATTGAGTCTGTAAGAAGAACTGGAGTATCAATAAAGAGATTATTCTGGAGATATCTATATTTTATCTATTTTACTTCTGTTGTGAATGAATGTGATTATGTTATGTGTTTATGATTTAATACTGTATTGATGTGTGATTCTATGTGGTTTACTTTGTTATATGAATGCAAGTAATAATATATGTTTACGTGAAGAATATCTTAGTACACGTTAAAGTTATCAGATACTTAAGCCGATCTGGGTAAATATTGAAGTAGGAATGGTCACAGAGGTGCATAAGTAGTTGATTCACTTGTTTTGGGTCCGTGAAAGGCAGTCATAGACCTTTACAAAGGTCTAGAGCTTGATTAACAGAAGCATATCGATAAGCCCCAAAAGGCTTATCGATCTGCGCGAAGGAAAAGTTAGGGAATAAAATGACATTACACTAATCTCTGGTTGTGGAAACTTGGTTCTAGCATCCCCCCATATTGTTTTGAGTGAGACTTCAGTCCGTACTCTGCGAATTGATGCCGAAAGGGCTAGTAGTGTAGGGATTTGTTTAGAAAACTTAACTATGAACCTAGGTCAGGACCCACCAAGCCAACAAATGGTTCCGTTGCCGAGACCAGGATCTGCATAAAGAGATGTGCGATGTTGCATAACTGGAATCCAACTAAGAAGGAAATTGAGGATTGGTTGGATAGAAAGATCCATGAATTTGCGGCACAAGAAAACGGAAATCCACGATTGATGAAAGAACAATGGTTGAACAAATACCTATACACAGAGATACAAGAAATCTTCATATGTTCCTTCCTGATTGAACTATACAATTGGATCGCTAAATTAGCAAATGGCCAAGGAAGGTGGAGGCTTGACGGTCTGATAGTGTGGACCCTAGAGTTAGTGTGGATATTGGAAGCCTCTGAAGATAAGATCACACACGTTTTCAATCACTGGCTTGATTGCATCATAGGACAATTCGTGACAAAATTCGCAATTGATACTTCGGTTAGCTATAACGAAGCAGAGCGATGCTTCTTCAAGGGGTTGTGATGTAAGTATTTAAGATATTTGAATACTTAGATTAAGATGCTCTTGTGTGAAAAGCGGGTTATGAAATTACCTTGATGTTTGGAGCTATGCGAAGTGGAAACATCATCAGGGATATAGGAAGAACAAGCCATGAATATAGCTCGTTGATTGAACCTCCTTTGAGTGATCATGAAGAAGCAGCACAGGCTTCACCGCAGAGCGCTATCCAACTAATAAGGTGAGGGTTCCCACGAATACCCCATCCACCCACACCACCTCCATCCTCACCTCCAAAGCATACACCGCCCACACTGCCACCACCTCCACCACCATTCAATATGGTGAATACAATTAAGTTGCTTATTTCCAAGGGCCTGGGAATTGAGGACCGAGATGAATTTTGGTTTGTTGCGAAGGCTGTGTGGCAAGCCCAAAATATTATGGATGATCAGATGAAGAAAGCGACATTGGTTACCACGCTGCAAGATCACGTGCTAACTGATAACCCTATGGCTTTGTTGGAAGACATTCAGACAACGTTAAATAATGAATTCAGTAGGCCCAAGTCTGAAGTGCAATCGGTTGTTGGATTCAAGGAAATTATGATGAGGCCTGGCGAAACACCTTTTGAACTGGATCAGAGATTTAAATTCTAGATCCGTGAAGCTAATATGAATCTCACAAATAGGTAGCACCGTGAATGGTTTGTGGCTTTGCTCTTGCCTCATCTAAGGGTTGTGTTATCATAGCAAAAGATTGGGACCCAGGCGGAGAACCCTGGAAATTGTGATGAGATTGCATGAGACGCCAATTCAAGATGCTACTTTGCGATTTCAACAGATCCATGCAGAGTTGTAGAACCTTTGCCTAGAATTTCAAAGACTGAAGAAGGATAGAGAAGCTCGACCAGAGGTGCACGAGGAAGTTTGGTTCCTAAAATGCAAGAGTCAAGGGCATGACAAGGATCACTACCCAATCTTCGCGAATTATGTTGCAGGAGGAGTGTTGATGCCTTTGAGGCCAGAAGCTCAAGTAGGGACAACTACAGGGCTCACGCTGTGGTGTGCTATCTGTCAGGAAGCTGGAAAACATGCAACATAAAATTACCACCTACTGCAAAAATTTGTACATACACCACCATAGCTCTTCTACAACTTCTGTAAATCAATGGGTCATGATGAGCATAACTCCCATAGATATGAGCTAATGATGGATAGAACACCAGCATATCGAGTGTAGGCAGAAAATTGATTTTTGGATCAAGGCATTGGGGGAGTGAGATGAGGATACCAAGGACGCAGATGAGGCCGAGGTGGAGGAGGACCTGGTAGAGGTTGGGGATAGGATATTTGTTACAATTGCGAAGTGACAAGACACTATGTGCGAGAATGTACAAACCTGACGCTCCTATAGTACAAATATTGTACTCAATTTGATCATGTGATAGAGAAATTCCTTGTATTAATAGCTAAGATGTAGGAAAAGGGGACACAACTGTAGCATCCTACCCAAAACCTACAGATGATGAGGGCTAAACCCCATGAAGAAGATCCTAATGAGAATATTGTGCTGCCAAGTGGAATAACAACTGACAAAGATAAAGGAAAGAAGGCTCAAGAAAGTGAGTGGGTCTGAAAAGCCCCAGAAAAGGAGGTTGGGTTTGATTTGGAGCGCATGAGGGAAACATTCATGGAAGAAAAGAAAATCTTTGTTGAAGCCTCTACCTCAAGAAGTCAGGATAAGCTATTTGAAGAAATGGACCCATCTATCCTTACTACATTCCTGGAGACCTGTATGAAGCTACCATGCGATAGCAAGGACGTAAAGGTATTACAGGAATTAATAAATAAGTGTGCCAGAAAAAAGAATGCTCTTGAGGGACCGTGCATAGTCAGTAAAATTGGTGAGCATAAGGCAAGAACAGGGTGTGAGATGAGGCTCACTATGCAGATAGGAGAGTATGAGATGGATCAAGTTATTTTGGATATGGGATCAGATGCAAATGTTTTTCCTAAAAAGACGTGGGAGAGAAAGGGGAGACCTACGCTGCAGTGGTCTCCTATTCAATTAATAATGAAAAATCAACATGACATTATCCCCATGGGAAGATTGCCAGGGGTAACAGTAGATATTAAGGCACGAGTGCATTGGTCAATTTCGAAGTGATAGAGATTATGGCTGACAACAATCCCTACCCTTTGCTCCTTGTGATCGATTGGGCCATTGACATGAATGGAGTGATCAATTTGAAGAAGCGGACAATGTCATTTGGAAGGAAATCACTCCACGTAGTAGTACCTTTGGACCCTATAGAAGAATCGCGCTATATTAAACCGGTCTGCAATTATGAAAGTGATGATGATTTGGACCAGATTTATAAGATAACAATGCGAGATTAAGATTGGGTGAATCCGACAGTTGATGGACGTATTTCATGGGACCGCGAAAGTTCCTGCACATCAGATTCAAATGAGGAGTTGGAACACTGGTAGAATCAATTACACGAAGTGTCTACGCTACTTTGTAACATGATGACTAAATTGTTGCACTGTGTGTCATCGGAGGTGAGAAGCTTGCCTTATTATGATGGTTTATCTGATGTAGATAAATTTTTGGATGCATTTGAAAGGGAAGTGTCAAAGAAGCATCGCTTCCAAGCATTGGATTTGGTGTTGCACACTATACCCACAAGATGGTGGGGTACACATAAGGAAAGTTTTGAAGACTAGCACGTGTACAGAAATATGATGCAATTGTCATTTGGTTGCCCAAAAGTTTGATTAACATATAAATATGATGGGAGGAATGATCCACACTATGATTTGGAAAAATGGATTGAGGCCTATGGAGCAGAGCCACAACCTAAGTGGGTGCATTTGTTCTACCATACTTTGGATGTAATACCAATAAATTGGTACTTGGAAACAAAGATCTGCCATGGCACTGAAGAGTGGGACATTTTGCAACAGGGATTCTTGATGAAATTCATCTTGGAGGATGGATTTGAATGTATTGATGAGGATTTGCAGGAGGTCAAGGTAGCGATCTTCAGAATGCCGCATGATCCTTTGGATTTGATTCAACCAGAATAGACCACCGAGCTCTGCCATGCACTGGTGTGCTACAATGTGACCGCTGAAGAGGAAGATGAGAATATGAGGAACATTAATACCCTAGAGACGAAAGGTCACCACGAAGTTAAGGGACCACAAATAGAGAATCCAGATATCACCGCGCCACTAAAGACTAGACAAGTGAACATTGGCATGAAAGCGGAGCCAAAATTTGCAAAGATTGGGGATTGTTGAGATGATGCCACGGTAGATAAGTTCGTTGAGTTGCTCCACGAGTATCAGGACTTGTTCCCTACAATGTTTTCAGACGTAAAAGGAATAATAGGAGACTTGGGTGTTATGAAAATTACGTTGAATCCAGATGCAAAGCTGATTAAGCAAAGGCCTTATCTAATAGGAGACATGGGTGTTATGAAAATTACGTTGAATTTGGATGCGAAGCCAATTAAGAAGAGGCCTTATCGCCTCAATCCGAAGTATTAAAAAAAGGTTCTCTTAGAGTTAGATAAAATTCTTGTAGTAGGTATTATTGAACCGATAGAGGAATCTGATTAGGTGATCCCAATGGTAATTCAGGGAAATAAGTAGAAGGATGAAATAAGGATATGCGTAGATCTAAGGAAGCTGAATGACACTTGCATGCATGATCATTTTCCAACTCCATTCACCGATGAGGTGTTGGATAATGTTGGCGAGCAGGAAGCATATTCATTCATTAATTGGTTCTCAAAGTACCATCAGGTTATGATCGTGCTTGAAGATAGGAGTAAGACAACCTTCACAACTGAGTGGGGATGTTTCCAGTATACTGTAATTCCTTTTAGACTAAAGAACACGTTGACGATTTTTTCACACGTAGTCATCGCGGCGTTTAAAGAATTCATTCACAAGTTTTTGGAGATATACTTTCATGATTGGATGTTGTTTGGGCTAGTGAAACACCATGTAACTAGTATACACTTGATGTTGGATACATGCCGAAGGTATCATACTGTGCTAAACTTGAAGAAATGTTTGTTCTATGTTCCTTTTGGAATCTTGCTGGGTCATGTGGTATGCAGACAAGGATTAATGGTGGACCCTCCTAAAATCATAGTTATTATCAATATGGAAGTGCAAAGGAGTGTTAAACAACTGCGTGAAACGCTGGGTCATACTAGCTACTATCTAAAGTTCATTAAGAGTTATGCCCATATTTCCGCGTCGATAGAAAAGCTGCTAAAGAAGGACGCTGTTGGGATGAAGAATGTCAACGGATCCTAGATATACTAAAGGAGAAAATGGTCACCGCGTCAATCCTAGTCTTCCTAGATTGGAAGAAGGAATTCCATGTGCATGTGGATGCATCATGTATTACATTGGGAGCAGTACTGCCACAAGCTAGTCAAGGAGAATTGGATCACCCTATATAATTTGCAAGCAGGAAGTTCTCTAAGGCTGAAAATAACTATTCAACGACAGAGCGTGAAGGTTTGGTTATGGTATATGCACTCCAGAAGTTCAGACACTACTTGCTGGTCGGACAATTTAAGATTTATACAGACCATTCTGCATTAAATCACCTAGTCAACAAGGCTATGTTGGTGGGGGGAATATGCAGATGTTGTTTCAGGAATATGCTTTTGAAGTAACTATGAAGCCTGGACGATTGAATGTCGAGCCAGGTCACCTGTCATGCATTGAAACAGGGGAGGAGCCTACCAATTTAGAGGAGGGGCTTCTTGATGTGCAGCTCTTTGTGATTTGTGTTGAAGACAATCACTTTGCAGACATTATACACTTCCTGACTACAAGAACGACTCTAGAAGGGTACACTAGTCAACAAAAGAAGGAATTAGTGGTGCGCAACAGACTTTCCTATAATTTCAGGACATTTGTATAAAATGGGATTAGATGAAATAATGTGACGCTATATGCTTCAGTTTAAACGAAACAATGTCTTCGTTGAAGCTCATGGAGGAGCTGCGAGAGGCCATTATGTAGGAAACGCAACAGCCCAGAAGATTTTATGTGTTGGCTTGTGGTGGCCAACATTGCATAAGGATTCCAAAGTATATTGTAGGGCGTGTGATGCATGTCATAGAACTAGTAAGCCATCACAGAGGGATGAGCTGCCTCTGAATCCGCAGATGTCATTGTAGCCATTTGAGATATGGGTGATTGATTTTGTAGGACCAATTCATCCTCTAGGAAAGAAGACGGGTGCACGGTATATCATCACCATGACTGAGTATTTAACCAGATCAGTAGAGGTGCAGCCCGTGAAGGACTATACAGGGGCAACAACAGCGAAGTTTCTATTTGAATATGTGCTAACCAGGTTTGGCTACCCGAATATTTTGAGGAGTGATCGCAATACATATTTCCTTAATGAAACGATCAGCGCGCTGACAGAGGAATTCCAAGTTTATTATCAGAAGAGTACACCATATCATCCTTAGGCCAATGGGATGGTTGAAGTGTTAATAAGATATTGGAGAACACTCTGACAAAGGTTTGCAAAGTGCGGAGGAATGATTGGGATGTGCGCATACTAGAAGTTCTATGGGCTTACAGAAATACATGTAAGAAACTGACTGGACAGACACTTTTTAGGTTGTTCTATGGTGTAGAAGTTGTGATGCTGATGGAATACATTGTGCCTAGTCTACGCATAGCGGCGTTCACAGGAATGGCAAACTGCAAAGCCCTAGAAGAGTGGCTCACACAGCTGACAGAACTCGAGGAAGATATATTTTTGGCTAGATTCCATCAGTAAGTACAGAAGGAGCGCGAAAAGGAATGGCACGATTAGCACATCAAACTACACACCTTCAAGGCAAACGATTTAGTTTTATTATATGACAGCAAGTTTGATACATTTCCAGGAAAATTTCGGATGCATTGGCTTGGGCCCTATGTCATCAAATATATTACAATGGTGGAGTAGTTCAACTTGTGAAATTGAATGGAGATCCATTTCTACGAAAGGTAAATGGAAGATGATTGAAGCCATACACTGGGGATCTAGCCAGATGACTATATGACAGTAGCATAGTCTTAGTGCTCCACACCGCTGCAAGGAGGCACGGGACTATAAACTACAATTCCTGGGTTGTAGAGCTGTGCGACAAGAGGTCTGCGCGGAATGAGAAAGAGCCACAGTATCCACAAAAGCGTGAAGGGAGTTGTGCTATAGGAGAAGATACCACGAGGCGCAGCAAGAAAGTGACTGTTACTATCACTATTCATGATTTGACAGTGAGAAAATGGTTAAGAGGAGCGAGGGGGTGGCATTTAAGGTTGAATTTAAGAATGAGATCTTTGAAAATCTATCACCAATCTAGCATTTATGACCAGATTTTGGGAGGGATGATCAAATTTAAATTTGAATTTACCTATAAATTACAGATGGCCATCCAGCGAGAAACACATTCCATTCTGGGAGTTTATGTGTTGTGTTTTCTACTGTGCATGAACTGAGCATTCTTTAAGGATTTGCTTGACAACCCTGTGCTCGATCATTATCCTGAGTCTGACCGTAAACTCATTCGTGAAATCATGTTAGGACAAGGTCCCGCAGAAACTGCAAGTGTTGGAGGGTCTATTGCCTCTGAGGGAGCTACCCCTAAGGTTGTGAGTATGGAGGTTCCTACATTAATGCCTAAGTCATCGAGGTCACCGAGGCCAAAGTCGACGCTGACAAGAGAGGCCCCCAAGCTGAAGAAAGATAAATAGAAGAAGACGTTGCTGGTGTATGAGTCACCAAGGAAACATCCCGCTACATAGGCCTATAGAAAATAAAATCCAACCATGCAGGAGAAAGGCAAAGTGGTAGATATGGAGACCAAGGAGGGCACGGAAGACATTGATATTGAGGGGGTAGACCGCATTTCCAAGCTGCCAAAGTACATCCCTCCACGCCAAGGCAAAGTGAAGGTCCCAAAGGATCTAGATGAGGGATAGTTTCTCCTTAACACACCCCTGCTACTAAAAAGTGTCACTTTGGAAGGTCCGCGCTTGGCGCAGATCCTGGATCTCAAACTTGAGGATTGGTACTTGGGGGACATTGAGCGGTTCCCCCACCTAGCTAACGAAACCTTTATGAAGCAGGTGTTCTACAAGAAGTCTGGTGTCACCATGCTAGAGCCGGTGGAATGGATTCACGGGGTAAATGAGGCAGGGTTGTTGAACCTGCTATGGGTGCTACATTACCACCGCGCCCTAATAAATTGATTGTTATCAAATAGTTGTTGTGCCTGGTGCATGATGAATGTTTATGGTTGAGTGAGCTGATACTTATAAATGATATGATGATCCATAGGATCACCTTGTTACCTCATTCTGGACTAAACTCGGCCAAAGCATTTGGTGGAAATATGGGCGAGCGCGACCTCGCCGAGAAGATGAAGGACAAGTTAAAACTTGTCAAGAAGTCATGTGGGTATTCCATATCCAGTATTACTGACCCCGCATTGATGGTGGCCACCCAAATTTTGGCTGTAAAAGTGATGAGGAAGTGTCGCGTGGATGAAGTGCCAGCACCAATGGTTTCACTGGTGACTCAATGTGTGGAGGGTGTATATTTCAACTGGGCATGCTACCTGTGCAATGAGTTCCTCGCGAACTACAGGGAGGCACAGGACCACAACAAGACATTTCACTACTCATGCCTACTACTTTCGATTGTGCTGGTCACGTGTGAGTTGCTGGAGGACAGCCAATTTCCTTTGATTGAGATAAATTTGCCAGAAGAGGAAAAATTTGTGTCTTTATGGGCTACCAAGGACGTTGAGTGGGTCCGAGAGAGTAAAATATTTTGGGTGTTGATGGAGGCAAGCATCCGTGCAACCATCAACTGAAATTCGCAGTTTTCACCAACCATTTTTCAACATCTCTCTGAGTAAACAGAGTTCAAAGCGGACTTCCATCGTATTTACATCCAGGCGCAGAAGGATTCAGATCAAAAGTGGTATGATCTCCCTTACTTAGCTACAAATGACAGTGTCGTAGAGGTCCTTAAGCGATGGCTAGCAGATTGGCATATAGCGTTAGATTTGGCCACTGGGACTAGCAAGTTCACCAAGAAACAGAAAAAGGAAGCAGCCCGACTGAAGGTTCAACAGTTGGCTGAAAAGGGAAAAAAGGAGAATGAGGAGAAGGCTCGAGTAGAAGTAGAGTGTGCCGCAAAGGAACAAGCAGAGCAGGAAGAGCATAGCTACGATAGAAGTCAAAAGTATCCTTCGCCCCAAACGTAAGAGGAAGAGTGGTCAGAATATGACAGCGACGATCAGGAGAGCACTCCCTTTTGGGTGAAGCGGAACAGGGAACACGAAAAGGAAGGACCGCACAAAAAGACCAAAGCCTCTAAATCATCACTTGATCCAATCACCTTGACAAAATGCGACTTAGACGACATTGGTGACAAGGTAAATGATATGACTGCAAAATTGCTACAGTAGTTTGAGCAACAGCAAAAGAAGACACTAAATGCCATACAAATGGGTGTGTGTGAGTTGTATATCCAAACAACTAGACTCCAAGCAGGTACAGGACATGGCAGCGTGGCATCAACCAATTTGGCATCGGGGACCATTCAAGTAGCACAGTTGGTTTGATCCTTGGATCTCCGGGTAGTCGCATTGCATGATGGAGCTTTGATCGTAGAGGCAAATGTTGACAAGGCCACTATCAGTGCTTTGAGGAACATTGGTTTGAACTTGGCCACGCTCGTAAGCGAATTCCTTCACACAATGCAAGCAGGTGTGATTGCAGAGATCAGGGCCTGAGAGTAGCATGCTGAGCTTGATCAACAAGCATAAAGTCAACAACGAATAGATGTTTGTGGAAAAAATAATGGCAATAACAGCATGGAAAAAGGTTCAGGATCAGAATGAGCACATTGTAGCTATGGTAGTTGAAGCATGCAGAACAGTTCTAGAACTACACATACCAGAAGAGGCACTGTTGGAGGCCAAAATTCGAAATTTGGTTGCAAGTGTGCACGATGTGAAAATGAAAATGGCCAAGGTTCAGTTTGAGTTGAACCTCAATATTACAAAGCTTAATTTGAAGTCACAACCTTCAATTCCACCAGAGGTCAGAGAACATCGTGAAGCCGCTGTGAGGGATGGAGTCGCTGCATTTGATGTCGCAGTGGTGGAATGCACTATGCTCTTCGAGAAACCTATGGAGGTTCTTAAGACACTGCAGGAAGATCCTAACCTGTAGAGGTTGAACACAGAGGCCTAGGAGTTGCAACAACAATATGACGAAGCAAGATCGATGACGCAAACTGTCGCTATAATGCAAATATTGGCAAAGTTGCAAGAGGCAAAGCAACTGCTCAAACAGGTGGAAGCAGCGCAACGGAAAGAGGCAGTCCTCAAGGCTAGACTGAGGCCTTGTATAGATGAGGCCTATGTGATCTCCACCACCATTGGTGAGAAGTTGACCACCCTATAGAAAACACAATAGAAGATCTATGAAGATAGCACAGGACTAGCAATGGAGCAGTTGGTAGAACAGATCAAGCAAGCGGCTATGCAAAGCATAGTTGAAGTAGCAGTGGCACAAGTGGATTTGGGAGGTCTTCACAGTAATATCTTTGCACCAGTAGAGTGACTCGAGGGTGAGTCATGATATTTGTGTTGGGGGCCTATTGGGAAAAGGTCCGCTAGGGTCAATTTTGGGGCAAAAGCCCAAGTTTTGGGGCAGAAAGCCCAAGTTTTGTTATGTAAAACGTAAAGTCTCTACAAGTTGTGGCTGCAGACTGTGTAGATGGTAAAGTGTCATAAAGGGTTTTACCCTTCATTTATGTAAATTGTGTCACCTTTTGTAGATCTACCCATGGTCCAAATACCATGGGATTGTATAAAAAGGAGAGTCTTGGAGAGTCTAAGACAGCTTAGTTTTAGTAGATGATATTGATGAGAACGAATGTAATGGGTCAATAATAGTGAAGAGCGAAGAGTCTTAGAGTAGAGGAGAGGCTTTGCAGGTGAGTGTGTAGAGGCCTAGAGTAGAGTCCGGAGCTGAGTGCACAGACCCTTGCAACTGAGTGCGCAGGGTAGTATTAAGTCAGTAAGAAGAACTGAAGTATCAATAAAGAGATTATTCTAGAAATATCTGTGTTTTATCTATTTTACTTCTATTGCGAATGAATGTGATTATGTTATGGGTTTATGATTTAACATTATAATGATGTGCGATTCTACGTGGTTTACTTTATTATATGGACACAAGTAATAATATTTGTTTACGTGAATAATATCTTAATACATGTTAAAGTTATCAAATACTTAAGCCGATCTCGGTAATGATGAAGTAGGAATGGTCAGAGATGCACATAAGTAGTTGATTCACTTGTTTTGGGTCTGCAAAAGGTAGTCATATACCTTCTCAAAGGTCTAGAGATTGATTAGGAGAAGCATATAGATAAGCCCTAAAATTATTATCGATCTGTGTGAAGGCAGAGTTAGGGCATAAAATGACATTGTACTAATCTCTAGTTGTGGAAACTTGTTTCCAGCATCCCCCCATACTGCTTCAGGTGAGACTTCAGTTCATGCTCCGTGGATTAATGCTAAAAGGGCCAGTAGTGTAGGGATTTGTTTAGAAAACTTAACTTTGAACCTGGGTTAGGACCCACCAAGCCAATAGAATGGAAAAAACTCAAGGGTGATTCTTATATGCCTCCATCAGTTATTATTAGATTTTTGGTTTTATCATTTGTAGGTTTTAACCCTGTACAGAAATTACCTACAAATGAATTCTTAAAAATAGAAAATATACAAGGGTGAGAAACACAAAATAAATACACAAATATTTTCCCCTAGATCGCAAAATCGGGACTACCAGATTGATTTTCATTATATTCCCTTCAATATTACAACACATATATATACATGTCGAAGCTGTTATCACTCAGGTTGTCCCTAGGCTCCTATTAGGGATACGGCCGAGGTAACCACAAACCAATCTTCTGATTGCAGGTTCTAGCCCACCTGCAATCGGAGAGGGCTCTCTCCTTTAGATTCAACCTTAGTTGATCTAGATTCAACCTTAGTTGATGATTTTAGGCTAGCTTTCTGACTTCAAGGGAATGTTGACTGTGATCGGAAGGAAGGTAGGATTCTTGAGTAAAGAGGAACAGTAAGGTGTTATAAGTTCTGAACCATTGGGCATGGAGTCACAGATTGAGGCATGCGAGCGTTTTCTTGGTCACAAGGGGATACGGAGCGGGATAGCCACGCAGGATACAATACTCAGGTTGCCAAAAGTGCGGAATGCATATCAGGGATGAAAGGCAAAAGAGAATCATTTCATCATGCTGACAAAGGGGAGAGGTGGATGAGTGGGATCCCGGAGCAGTCAAGAATTCCAAAGACATGCACTCATATATGAAAGAAACAGGGTAAACCAGAGCAATTAAGAATTCTAGCTCATAACTGTTTCAGCAGAAAACATCGAAAAGTGCAGGAATTGAACTTAAGGTGTAACAAAACAAATCTTAAGCTATTCTTTTTTCCTGCAGCTTAGAAAGGAGGAAAGATGATAAAACATAAAATAAACAGGGAAGAAGAACACTTATTGGATCATGTAGAGACACGAGAATTCCGTGATCATTCCTTGGCCAAGAGAAAACAGCAAGTTGTTTCGCAATCCATGCTTTCAACAATCTTTGATTATGAAAAATATGACAGTTATAGTGCGATTCTTTACTCAGAGAAATTGCTGGAAAGGAAACTGACCAACAACTACTACTACCAACCAACCAACCCTTCACAATATCGCTTCGGGTGGTATTTATAAACAAAATATCAGGAAGACATCATTACAATTGACCTCGACAAGTCTGCTTAGAACTTTTCGACAATCTAAATGTTGCTGAAATTAAATGCAAGTAAATCTTTTTTGACTGCGCTGGGGGCAGCTGAATCGGAACAGGTGACGAGGTGGCCCT
>APFE031225956.1:12809-25368 GCA_000404065.3 Pinus taeda | reverse complement strand
TTGCTGCTTCAACAAAAGGACAAGATGATTCTATCATGTCATTAGTTCAATCAAAATAAAATGCAATAACCAAACAATGAGCTAGTGACTATGAGACCCAGTATCCTTGTTGCTTCAGCAAAAGGACAAGATGATTCTATCATGTCATTAGTCATTAAAAGGCTATGTGCATCACTAATCTACAATCAACTTGAAAGCAATTTATGTACAGCTAATATACATAAGCATAACAAAATTAAATGCAAAATTAAATGACAACTATACAAGGCAGGGGCCCCTCTGCCACCTATGAAATCAAAGCAAAATTGAACACACTTGCATGAATTAAAATTGCATGAATGAAAAATCTAATCTATCAAACTTGAAAGTAATCAAATCAAATCAAAGCAATATTTACAAAATGAAATCTATTCTACCTTACATTCTACAAAGCAATATTTACAAAATGAAATCTACTCTACCTTACATTCTAATGTGCTCCATGATATCTACTTCACATCTCCTTCCATGTTGAGAACATCAAAGCTTTATTCAAATTCTTCAAAAGTACAAAGTACAACAAAGTTCTCCAAAGCTTTCAAAAGCCATCAAGGAAGAACTACAATCTTAAGAACTAGGGACTAAAAAGACTAAAAAGACTCTCATAAGCTAAGCTTAAGAACTCCCTAATGAAGGAGAGAGATCTCCTATTTATACAAAAAGATGAGAGTCATCTCATTAATGATAATCCATGAATCTCTCCCTCTACCTCTAGAGTCCTAATCAAAGTAGGAACTGATAAGACACATGTCTTTTAGAGTTACAATACAATTAGGAGATGTGACACATATCCTCATGATCCCATGATTCTTTTCAACCAAATTCGAATTTGGCCTTATAGAGTGCCACATAAGGGTCTTCTAGAAGTCTCCTTTCAACCTACACATGTCAACAAACTCAACCCATTTGTTAGGTATAAGCATATGCACATTATTTTCTAATGTTTAACCATAAATTCACTTAAAAGGCTTAGAAATAATAAATATTGGAAAAACATAAAGGTAGCCCAATGACAATGAAAGTGGGATGAATGTGGTGACATAGTAGTGAAATGGAGGTGAAATGGAGGTGATATAATGGACATAATAGTGAAAGTGTAATGGAAATGAATGACATTTTCAAGACTCAACAGGGACCACAAGTAGTTAACAATAATGTAATGGGCCCATGGTATTAGTTGATGGTATGAGTAAACCATAGTATTGATACATGGTATTGTATGTATGAGGCCTATATAGAGGCTAGAGACTCCACATGGAGAGGTATGAAGAGAAGTATTCTTGTATGAATGGGTTGTGGAGTGTTCTCCTTCCTTAAGGAGTGAATGTATGGTGTTGCCCTACCTTAAGGGTTTGATAATAAAGAAGCATTCTATCTATTTCTATCTTGTTATTCTTGGGTTATTTCTATTATTATAATATCTTGGGTTAGATCTACAACAAGTGGTATCAGAGCTACAACACAGAGCTTTATTATTATTCGGGTTGGGGTTAGGTTGTACAGGCAGTTGGGATCTGATTGACTGGTTATTCTGCGGAGTGTTAGATGGTAAGGAAAGAGATTGTTGGTGTTGAGGAAATGGAATCTGTTGGGTTGTCCAGTTTGGGTTCCATTGATTGAAATAAGGTTGCTGAAGAGTCCAAGGATTCCACATAGTAGGGTCGGAAAAAGGAGGATTTGGTTGCTGCATAGGTGGAAATTGCATTGGATTAAAGGGTGGGTATTGAATTTGATTCATGGGTGGGTAATTCATTTGGAAAGGAGAGTGATTATTCCAACGACTAAATGATGCGTTAGAATTCATACCTTGTCTTTGTGGTTGCCGTTGTGTCCTTTTTGTCATCAGGTACACTGCTTCAGCTTCTTCTTCAGTTGATTGCAGTGCTGCCTTTATTCCTGGCACAGAAGGGCATTGTTGAGTCTCATTATCCTTTTCACAAATGGTACAAATAGGTACCCTATCCAATGGCCATTCCCTTAGTGGGTGCTTCCCTTTGCATTTGGAGCAGAAAATAGCTAGAGCAACTTCTGCTTCTGCCTGCTTCTTTTTAACCTGCAGAGCATCAATTTGTGAAGCAAAAGAACTTAACATTTCAGTTTTAAATTCTTCAAGCAAATTACCTATTTCGGCTCATGTTGTTCCTCCACTTGCTGATTTCTGGACTCTTGAGTATATATTGTCCCTGCTTCTAGATCTGCCTACTGCTCCTCTGGAACATCTCATGCAGAGGTTAATAATTTCATCAAATAGTTCTTTGGAGATATCCCCTTTTCCAATCATATTTAGCATATCCAGGCAGTCATCTCGTACACCTTTTAGCAGTATTGTCTTCAGAATATCCTTACTCATAGTCGAATGATCTGATCGCTGAAGATTATATTGCAGTCTCTCTACAAAGTCCTCCAGATTCTCGTCCTCTTTCTGGACCATTTTAAACAATTCTTCCTTCCTTTCTCTTGTTCGACAATAATCGTGATATTTGGTCAGAAAAATTTATTTCATCTGATCCCACGTAGTGATTACCTGAGCCCCTAATCTCATAAACCATCTTAACACGTTCCCTTTCAGTGTTGCTAGAAATAGTTTTAATTTCTGAGCAGGAGTTACATAATCATAACTCCTACACAGTATATCAAATTCAAAGAGGAACTCATCAGGATATTCAGAGGATAACCCATGAAAGTTAGGTAATGTTGTAGGTGGAATGTTCTTCATAGGGATTGTTCCTCTTGGGAGATTCCAAATAGGAAACTCTAGGGTGGAGAGTAAATTTCCCCCCTTCCTTCCGCTCTGTTATCCTCCATTAGTCTTTTCCCTGAATCGCTTGCTCTATCTTCAGTACCTTCTGTTTCTTCAAGTTCTTCTACTGGCTCCTCAACATCCTCTAGTGTTTCCAGCTTCCCTTTAGGTCCTATTACTTCCTCCGTCTGGTGATCTGTTTGGGAGGAATACTAGATCTGAGGTCTTCGTGAACTTGTTCTCTGGGATGTCTCGGCCTTTGAAATGATCTCGTCAATGAAAGTTTTTCTTCCTCCTCTTGTGCCCTTGCCGCCTGTGAAGTTAGCTTTCTTGCGTCCTCTCATGCAACTGTTATTCTAAAGGAATATCATTAATGCCTTTAAAATCTTTTAGTTGCCTTCCCCGGCAATGGCACCAAAATGTTGGCTGCTCGAATTGTTTATTGCTTAAACAGTCGAGTACCACATTAAATTGTCAACCCGGGAAAGTCCTTTTGTTTCATAGGTGACCTCGTACTGTATGCACTTAATTCTAAAAGCATTAAAGGCTATAATATAAATAGATCTACTTTCTATCAAACCCTTACTCTGTGTTACAAAAACTATAATCTATTGCAGAAATGAAATGAAAGCAATTAATTAATGGTAACAAATCTGCAGAAGGAAATGATGGTCATTTTGTAACAGAGGACCAGGACCCTGTCCTCAGAATAATGATGTTCAACACCTGCCTCTGTGACTAATTTGCCAATGCACACTGAAAATCCTAATCACCAGTGACACACTCTCTTAGCGCCAATCAATCAAGGGAACAGAGTATCAGCAAAAAGGAAGTATCGGAAACAAGGCTAGAAATACACAGAAATCGCACACACACACTTAACATAAAGGAAATGAGTGAATCTTGTGAAGAAGGTGGGCCCTGTCCCTCTCACAAGTTTCCCCTGAACATAGATGCTAAGTTAGAATGCTCAGAACAGTGTTTTATTCATATGCCAAAATGTCCAATTACAATAAAGATTCAGACTTGCTCTGCACTAGAAAACTTCTGTTATAACTCGCCGAATCTCAACTGTAGATGTCTCCTCTTTATAGAGGAGACATCTATTACAATAGATTGTCATTATTCATTCAGTTTGATATTTTTGTACAAATATAGGAAATCAATTCCTATTACAACATGTTGTTACAACAGTGTATATCTTTGTCATCCTTCGTTTAGTCGGATCCTTCTGCTGTTGCAAAACTGGCAGTCTTCGTCTATATCCTTGGGGTACTTGTACTATCCTTGGCTGTTCTGCTATTGTTGTCGATTTGATAAATCTCAACTGTTCCCTTGAAGTTCTCATGCTGTTCCTAGTGTTCCAGCATCTGCAACTGTGTTTTTCTGATCGTACTATGTCAGCATCTGCCAAGTATAGTTATGCCAACTTCAGACGGTTACTACCCTGCTCGAAAATTGCTATTTCATCCTTTCCAAATTAAGACTTTACCCGCTATAGTCAGTTGTTGTTTCTGGTGTTACAACAACTGCACAGTTGCTATTTCTGGTGTTACAGCAACTGCACAGTTGCTATTTCTGGTGTTCCAGCAACTGTGAATTATAATTCTACGGACTCCGAACAGTTCCAACAATTGTCACCGTCTTATTCAACTTCCAAAGATTAATTATAAAGATAACATGAATATGTGTTGAATAATTAAACATATAACAATGAGGAGAGTTACTTCATACCTTGGAATAATGAGGTCAAAATGTTATCAAGGGTTTCAACTTATGGGCTAAAAATAGGTAACATCATGACAAAATATGAGGTCAAAAGTAGACAATATGGAGTCCTAACACAGTGAACTCCCTCCTAATTCCTGCCTCCGCACAATAGTCAACAAACTCTCCAAGCGTGTACTATGCCCCATTGTTCGACGTGAGGGACTTAATCTTCCGACCTGTGTATGTCTCCACAAGAGCTCTAAACTCCTGAAACCGCTTGAAGACCTCACTCTTAGTCTTCAAGAAATAAATCCAAGTCCTCCTAGAGTGATGATCAATGAATAAAACATAGTACTCATATCCACTCAAGAAAACATGAGACATCCGACTGCTCACATCGGAATGAATCAAATCAAGTATCTCGGTTGCTCTACTGTCACTATTGGGAAAAGGGGATTTGGGAAACTTTCCCATCACACATCCTCTACAAGTATCAAAGTGATCAGTACTAAAATCTGGCACACCTGTAGTGATCTCCCACAAGGTCCTCAAGGCTCCATGATACATATGCCCCATCCTGCGGTGCGAAATCTCACACAGCTCAGAACTACTAGCTCTGTTGTCGGTACTACTGCTTAATGCCAAAAGGGGTTGGAATGCAAACTTGTACACCCTGGCATGGCGTACACCTATCACTCTAGCTCAATTTGCTGGAGTTCCCCTGGGATACATCAACAGCTATCCTCCTCTGAACAATACCTCATATCCTCTGTCCTCCAAAGATGAGACATATATGAGGTTCTTCCTCATCCCTGGCACATAGAGAACATCTAACACCTTCAAGGGAGGTTTGGACTCCCTCTAAAATGTCAGTGTTCCCACACCGACTACTCTACCATCACCGAGTACTACCTCAATATCAGTACAACTCTCTGAAAGCTATGAGAAGTAGTCACGGACTCCTGTCATGTGACGTGAAGCCCCACTGTCCACATACTAGATATCCAAAGATGCTCCGCTAATCAAGGGAAAAGCATGCTCCCTCTGAACCTGTGTGGTAGGTGATCCTGCACTAAAGGACTCACACGCAGTGAACCCAAACTCTCGGTCAAAATGATCTGCAAAGTCCTCAACCTCTGCTGAAGCTGCCATGCTCTAGTTCTTCCCCTTCTTCTTCTTCTTCTCTAGACACACAACTACATAGTGTCCCATCTTTTGAGAATTCCAACACTTCACCTTGGAATAGTCCTTCTGTGTGTTACCCTATTTTCCTTTAGCTTTTCCTTTGCCCCCACCATTGCTTGTGGAAGCCTGCTTCTTCCGTTTGCCTTTCTTGCCTCCTGCCAACAGTGCTACATCATCATCATGCTCAACTGGCTTGGTTGCCCCAAGCTAACCTTTCCTGATCTCTGTCTAAATGCAATCATCCCAAAACCTCTCCCATGTGGGAAGGGTCTCACGTGCACAAACCCATCAGCAAATTTCATCCATGAACGGGGGAGGCCATTCACTGCAATCCACACCAACTCAGTGGGTGGAATGACCTCTCCAATTTATGCCAACTCATCTCTCACATTAGTAATCTTTGTGAGATATCCATCTGTGCTATCATTACCCATCCTAATGGTCTTCAACTTCTTCTTCAGGACCATTTTCCGGTTCTCATTGGTAATCTGGTATAGATTGGACAATGTTGTCCACATCTCATGGGAATTTCTCTTTCCTCTCACATGAGGAATGCAATGGTCTTTGACTCTGCCTAGAATCAGTCTCTTACCCTTGTTCTTTTTCTTGTAATCAGCTAACTAAGTAGCATCAGTAAGCACAACAACAGGGTTCTGTGTGGTATTCACCATAATGTCCCAGACTTCTCCCTCCTCAAAGATACTTTGCATTCTCTCCTTCCAAACGTTTTGATTGTTATGCCCATCCAACCTATCCTCCACCCTCAATCCCAATGACATCCTGCTGTCCTAAGACTGAAAAATAGCAGTGTTGTAGTAAAGATAAAATTGTTGTTGTGAAAAATTAGCTTGCTCGAATTTTCAGAGTGAAAAATCAGCAGGCTGTAATTTTCCTCCCTGCTATCCCAAACTGCACTTTAGCACTCAAGCTCTGATACCATGTAAAAATTTCTCATTTCCCACATTGGTTTTCAGTTTCACCTTATTTCTCCAAAATAGTTAAATGCCCTTTCCTATATCCATACATTCAACAACTGAAAATAAAAAAAATCCTGAAAACACAAATTCTGGAAATTTTACAAAATGCTGGAAAATGCAGAAATAAAAAATTAGCAGGTACAAACAGCCATTAAACACATTTAAAGACAATGATTTTTGGTCAAGGTGACCTTGGAAAAACCCCTTACAGCTCTTGGGGAAATCCAGTTCGCGAGCTCCTTCTTATTTCTGAAAATGCTTTTTACAGTGAGAAATATTCTACAAAAAAATCAGTAAGCAAACTTTTACAACTTATCTCGTTTTCCGTGCCTCATAGCCAACTAGAAAACTTGCAACTAGCAAAACAAAACATCAATATTGTTGTACGGCCTCCTCCAAATTTGATGTACAACCTCCACAAAACAGTTGTATGGCCTCCTCGAAAGCTGTTGTATGGCCTCCAAATTTGTTGTACGCCCTCCTCAAAATCTATTATACGGCCTCCTTGAAAACCGTGCCCAAATACTGCCTTTTCTTGTGTGCTAACTCAACGGTACGGATTTGCTAAAGTGCTTCCTTGGAATGTTTGCCAAGCTGCTGCCACCTTCTCCTCTCTGTCAAAAATCTCCCTTTCTCTCTTGCTCTCCTTCTCTCAATCTATTTATGAAAGAATAAATGACATTTTCCTCCTTTAATCTAACGCTAAGTGACTTTTGGGGAAACCCTAAATCCAATGGCTGAAATAGATTGAGATCTAGGGCTGAGATTAAATACTCATTTAAATCTCACTTTCTATTTTTAAATTCACCCCACTTTAATAAAGACCCACTTAGTCATTTATTTCCAAAGTCACTTTTCATTTCTAATTTTACATTGACTTTATTAAAGTCACTTTAAACTTAGACTTTAGTAACTTTGTCACTTAAAATCACTTTTAAATTAGATTTGACTTTATAACAATTATAGTCACTTTAGGAGAAAAATTAAATTCTTTTGGACACTTTTCCCTAGGCCAAAGATCAAAGCCTTAGGGAACCACCTGTCCTCTGGTACCAAATTTCAACATACGCATATCTGTAATAGTGGCTTGTTCCTGCTGTGATTGTGCTTCAGTCTTATTTTCAACACAATCCCACTCATAATCAAGTCCTCCACAAGTCCAACATGCATTAGTGGGAGCCGTTTTCCTAAATTTGACCCTCTTATTACGTGATTCTCAAGTGCGACCATTACTTTTTTGAAGATGTTGCCTTGGGTTATTTCTTTGGTTCTTAAAAGTATGATTGTTTGGAAATCCCTGATGATGTGAACCACTTGACTTATGTCTTACATATTGTCCTCCCCTTCGAGGAAGTTTCCCATGGAATGATAGATTTGGGGTTTTATCCCCGGATTTTTTCCCCAATAATTCTTCTGCGGTTATAATTGCTTGTTGCACTATCTCATGCAACGTATTAGGCTTCAAAATGTGCACCTTTTCCTTTATAATAGGATTCAATCCATAAAAACCCTTGTTTACCTTTAGGTCTTTAGTATTTAGATGGGTAGCATATCTAAGAAACTCCATGAATCATGCTTGATATTCAAGGATTGTCCTAGTTCCTTGCTTAACATTATGGAACTCATTCGATTTCCTCTCCAAGTATTGACTAGAAAGGTACGTTGCTGAAAACTCCTCTTCAAATCATTCCCATGTTAAGGTAGGCATGGATTATCACAATTGGGATTCTATGTTCCTCCACCATAATAGTGCACTCTCCTTAAGTTGGTATATAGCAAACATTTCCTTTTGGTTGCTAGAATAATTCTACAGCTCAAAACATAGGCGCATGTTTTCCAAACAAGCTTCTACTACCTCCCCTTTTGTGGTACCCTTAAATATAGGGAGCTTAACATTTTCCAACTCTCTATGTACATCTCCATCATATGGTATTTCTTGCCTCTCTAATTGAGATGATGAACCAGGAACTGAAGAATTTCCCCCAACCCTACTAATCAAGACTTCAATCATCTTTTGGAAATAACATCATATCCCTTACTTCATTGATGGATATTTGCTCAAATTATTTATCTTGGGGAGGTGGAGATTAGACTTCCTTCCTCCACCTTGATGTTCTCTCCATGATTACTTAACATGGCCAAGGAAAAATTTTGGTAAGTAAATAAATATTATTAAGAAAACACTATATCCTAGAGTTTTAACTTGGCTCTCATAACATATGTAAGGTCCCACCTTACCAACCATTAGTATTATACTAAGGGTGACTCAATGGAATCATCATGCTTATTCTTTGAGATATTTCGAGAAACACGTTGGTTGGAATTCCTAAATTTACTTAGTCATTTTTATAGACAATTCGTAGATGTAATTAGCTACAACCATTGAAACATTATGTGAAACAGTTTGCAACAATGAAATGTACAGCCATTGAGACATTTTGTCAAACACTTACAACCATAACCCTTAAGGCGATTTCACCAAAATTAACTAATACGAATCTAAGATTACATAATTTCTTTTTCTTTGTGAGTAGTGCCAAGAGGTGAACCTAATACCTAAGTAGAAGTGTCATCCATCTAGATTGTTGCATATACAAAAATTAGGCACATAATGACCATAAATATTTAAGAATTTTAACAAATAGCTCGTAGCGATGTAGCTACAGCCATTGGAAACCTTGAAAAATGGTTTGTAGTCACAAAACAAGTTGCTAGCTACTAATCTATCAAACATGCAGTCACAAGTTTATTAAACTATCAATGTATTAACCATTGATACGTTAAAATAATAATTCCAAGTTTATATAATAGTCTGGTTTCATAAAAAGAGATTACCACGTAAACCATTGAAACCTAAAAATAATAATTCCAAGTTTCTATAATAGACCGGTTTTATAAAAAGAGATTGCCACATAAATGACAGGTACAAAAAAGCACCAAGATAAACCACCAACAAATCTATAAAATATAGAAGATTACAGAACCAGATTCTTAAACTATGTTTTTTGAATCAACTTGCGATGACATTATACAAAAAACAAAGCTTACATAAAATATACTACAGTTATTGCAAAATTCCTTCAACATTTAGTGTGTAGCACTTGATATACATGTAAGTTTCAGTCAACAATCAAATAAGAAAAACCATGTAATGAAGTATAAAAAGAAACACAATATAATTTTTTCAATGTACCTATCAAGCTAAAAAAAAATGGGAGTATGCTCCAGCTCCAATATCCTTACCAACTCATTGTGAATCATACATTTTTCCTCCCAAGCATATACAAGAAGAACTTCTCCCCCTGGAACCCTCGAGCAACAAAACCTCACAAACAGTACCAAAAGAGAACAATAAAGAGAGTTGTAAGGCAAGCTAAGGAAGCAAATTTTCACTTCCTCTCAATACCACTCATGGCCAACCTCAATAGCTAGAGATCATAGGATTTTAACAATAATTTCAGATTTATTATGGAAGAAAATGGCTACTTTCCATATCTCTCCTCCTCACTATTTTCCTCCAGTGTCTTCCACTCTTGGCCTCCTCCTCCCTAAGTGAGAATACATGAGAGTCATATTTAGGAGTAGAAAATTCTTGTCATAAAGGAGGAGTAATGTGAATGCATTGGATTCCATTTAGAGGAGTGTAACTTATGCCATTATCGAGAGGTATGCCTTAATGAGAGTGTAAGAGGAATATTTTATGACATATCTTTAATGAGTGAAAAGGAACATGCCATTCTTCGATGAGTGCATAAAAGAGAGTATAATGAATTATTTAAAATAGAGAGAGAGAGAGAGAGAGTTACATAGAGCCATGAGAATCATGAAGGAGATGTGTGAATTATTTGAGGAGATAAAATTGACTTGTAATTCACTTCTAATAATAAGATAATAATAATATTAATGATATTGAGGATTCAATCAGGATTGAAATATTATGATTCATTAATGATAACATAATTCATTTTTCTTCAACTCTACTTGATTACCAATCTATGTAAAGTGATTTACAATTTTTGGAAAGTCATGCTTGAGATGCTGGACATGAATTTCTATTTTTAGAAAGTTATTCCAGAATGGTGAGAATGAAATTTTATTTAAGGAAATTCATCCATGAGTGATATTTTCATTATGGAGAATAGGGATTCAACACCCCTCTCTCATGCGTCTCCCTACCTTAGTAGATTTAGGACTCTGCGCCTTGATCTACTCCAAATATCTAAGATTCAACATCTTGATCTTTTTAAATATTCAGGACTTCGAGCCATAACTTCCATGGCCGTTCATCTACTGTGCTTTGAAACTTTGTGTTTCTCCTTGTGGTAGTCATTTTCAGCTTTTAACCATCTCATGGTTACGTGGTAAGGCCTTATTCAAAGACTTGCACACATTACAATCTCATAGTTCAGAGGAATGAAATGAATCTCATCATGAAATTAACCTAATCACATTTTACCGTCAATTATGCATGACTTCCATAGTCGTTTCGAGGAAATGACTTCCATAGTAATTAATAATGTAAGATCCTTGTTGGAAAATTACCACGTACTCTACCACATCCTTCTTAGTACAATATCAAACATATATAATCACACAAATCATGTATCATCCATAAATCATAATTAACCATCTATTCTACATAACCATGAGAATCCATGGGTATAAGTGTCTCAATCTTGCATCACCATCCATGTCATACACCTGCTTCATAAATCAGATACAGAAAGAAAAACATATGTATAACATTTTACTTAATCAAAACCATCTAATATAGATAATCAATGATGCCACATATAAGAGGAAATATAACTATATAAAACATTGTTCCCCAATCCAGTGACCAATCTGTCATACATAAACAGAAAAGAAAATATAATTATGTATGTAAAAAATTATTCCTCAATCAAGTGATCAACCTATCATATATATATATATATATAACCCTTGATAGGAGTGACAAAGCTAAACTAGAAAAGTACAACACTACTGGAATATCACAATTCTAGAATCAAATTAGTCACTCTTAAACAGTATTAATTACAATAGAATGAGCAATTAGCTTATTCGAAATTGTGGTTTGTAAATATTGATATTATTTATCCCTCTAAAGACTCTATCATTTAAATGTGATTTTAAGCCTTATGGTTGTAAGTTTTGGATCTTGAGGAACCATGACCCGGTAGCCTTAATAACAAGTTTAATATTAGCATGGGTTAGTTAGTTAGTAGAAATTAGTATGTAGTGTAAATAATACCAATAAAAAATAAAAAAAAACAAAAATATAGATATATAACATTGCATTAACTTTTCAAACTTAAATCACATTCTGAGTGAGCCTTAGTATAATACTGATGGTTGGTAAGGTGGGACCTTACATATGGTATTCGAGCGAAGTTAAAACTCTAGGATCTAGGGCTTGGCTACTAATATTTTTTTACTTACCTAAATTTTTCCTTGTCCACTTTAAGTAATCATGGAGAGAACATCAAAGAGCAGGAAGGAAGTCTCGTCTCCACCTGTGCAAGATAAAGAATCTGAACAAATATTGTTGGGTCCCCTTAATACTAGTGATTACCCCATTACTATTGTAGTTGCATCCCTTATTAATATTATTTTGCCCCATAGGATCCCTCTATTGTTATTTTTGTGGCTTTATATTATTATTGTTAGGTCGGTTGGGTTATATTGTGACTCCTTAGACTCCTATATATAGAAAGGAGGTTTAGTTATCTGAATTATCCAAGAATTTTCCATATATGTAATGTAAAGGAGGTTGCCCCCTCGAAGAGGCTGAATTCTAAGGCATTGATCTATCTCTTCTATCTTTTCTTGAGTTGGTTTCATAACATTTGGTATAAAATCTTTGGATTTTAGGGTTTCGCTGCTCTAAATAGGCCATCGTGGCATT
>APFE031225950.1:275945-285999 GCA_000404065.3 Pinus taeda | reverse complement strand
TAAATCCCGTTTATATAAACAATAAATAAACCTCTCTATAACACTTTCCAATATATATATATATAAAATAAAAGGTCCGTAGCCTCACTGGTAAGTGGAATTATACACGTAAAACATTACTGGAAGTCCGGCCAACTTTATGCAACAACCATCATATTTTGTTTGGTGAAAGCAAAATATAAAGAAACAATACGACAAATTCACATAAATGATAATATAACTGGAAAAAAATTCGATAGAGACACAACCGTTATTAGGTATTGACTTGGGTAATCTTATGATTTTTTTTTGTTTTTTCAACGTAATGTTATGAAAAATTTAAAATCATAAATATATAATGTAAAGGGACGAGGACATCGACCTAAATTATAGGTGGATCATCCCTCATATTTAATTCAAGGACTTCAAGGACTTGTATACGGCTTTCTTTCGATCATATTCTGTTTATAAATATGAACTTTATCACACTTTAACCAATTAGATTAGGTTTACATACGTCTGTTGTTATGATTGAGTGAGTAGCTACTATTTAGATTAGAGAAGGAAGGATGGTATTACCAACCCCAAATAAAGGCCAGTGATATTGAACAATTATTTAATCCCCTTTCGCTATAGGTTATATCCATTATTTGTTATCCAAGGCCTTTTTAAGCACATATGTTTACAATTGGATGGGTTGTGTTTTCGTTAATTTATATATATAAAAGAAGACATTTTTTAATAACTTTTTTTTTTATGGATTTTTAAATCATATTTTATAATATCAATGTGTTAAAGTAGAGTAATTAGTAGGGGTGATAGGAGATGAGGATAATATTTAATATTGAAGGAAACATGGTTGTAAAATATTCATTAGGTTATAGGTAGGAAAACCAACAATCAAGTTAAGATGTATGGTCTCTTATTGAGGTTAACTCTGGCTAGCAACATAGGAATTTCAAACTTAACAATCCTAGGATACTCTATGATCACTATACAACACTTGATTAATGATTCTTATCCTAAGGAAAAACTCCTTAATCTCCTCCTCAAAAGAATAAATCATGTTGTAGGCCTCCTATCCTCATTTTCGCTCTACCACACAATCATAAATCAAAACTCAAACACTGACTATCAGGCCGACCTAGCCTACCTCCTAGAAGAAGGTCAAAAGAAATTGAATGGTATGAGGGAGTGGCATGTAATCCCGTAGTTCTCTAATGACTATTCCAAGCCTTATGCTCCCCCTAGTTCCACCCCCATGCGAACATTCTAAGGATCAAAGGAAATATTAAATTTAAATTCTTATGGGCCATGCTAGGAGGTGTCATGACACATGAAAAGAGTTTGTTTATTGTGTGTGACTTATATTAACTCCCCACATTTCTACATACAAAGTACTGAAGTCAGCGTATTGTTTTGCTCCACCACCCTACGAAGTGATGAATTCAAAGTGATTGAGCATTTTGTGTGTTACTTGTGATATGATGGGAATCACATGGGATGAAAACATCTTCAATAATAAATATTAGGCATGGTTTGCCCCTCACCCTCCCCCTCCCCCTCACCCACCCACATATTTGTCTAGATAATTCTTCCACTGAGGATCCTACTCTCTTGGGTGCACTGGAATTGCGAGCTCCTTCCCTTTGATATTTCCATGGAATCTACTCATTTATGCTCCATGTGGCTCTATAATGAGCCTCATTTGACTAACAAAGCTCTCATATTTGATGGGAAGAGACCTTGGCTCACCCAACCATGCAACTTGGTCAATTGGTGGCTCTTGGGGATGCTTTCTGAAAAGATCAAGAATAATGTTGGAGCGAGAGATAGCTTCTGCAAACTTAAGTTTGATGATGTTGGGAAAATCAAGGTTTGTTCTTAGTGCTTGTACTTTGTTTTTTTCTCACCTTCTCATTCTATTGTGATAATTGTTTTTTTCTCACCTTCTCATTCTATTGTGATAATTTGATTTTCCTCTAACTTCCTCTACTAATTTAATTTTCTCTAGAACCCCTTCTGACTCTCTACACTGGTTTGGGCCACCCTCTCCATTTTATCCCTTTCCGTGGTTGAAGATGGTTTCTGCCCCTCTCTCCTCGACTCCTCTTCAACCCCCTCCATTCACCTTGACACTCAACATTAGACATATTTGAACAAAATCATCTCCTTTAATGTTACATCCCTATCCCTAGATCCCCTCAAGCACATTACTATCCCACAAACCATTTTCACCTTCGCCTGCATATACCATTGGTGCACATCCTTTACTTCCTCTTGGACCCCCCTTTGTTGTCTCTTGAACACCTCAACCATGTCTTCTAGCCTCAATAGTTCGGCCACTTCTAGAAATTCTACATCTAATGCATGTAGCAAGAAAATGGAGGTCCTACAAGTAGAGAATATGGACCTAAAGTGGAAAGTAAATCAGCAAGACAACCTCCAAACTTTCATCACATAAGAACTCTAGTTTCTCAAAATCAAAACCTCTCATCAGGATGACAAACTTTACGTTGTTCGAAGATAGCTTGATGATCTTAAAATAAATGGAAATGTTGCAGGGATTGTGGATTCTCTGACTCTATTCCAAGACCATCCTATGGAAACCTACAACTCGACTTAAATAGGAATGCAAAGGAAGCCTCCTTTCTTTTGTAATGGGAACCTTCTGCAAATTTTCACTTTCGTGTTATCAATTTGTCAAATATATGTATGCACGTTCGATACTACAATCCTTCTAGGTAGTAGTTTTTTTGTTTTCATAGCTAGCTCCTCAGTGAAGGGGTCCTATGGAACTGATGAATTGTAATAAATTCCTTGAGTATTTGTTGTGATCAGACACATATTTAATATAATTCTTACTCATTTGTGTTTATAAAAATGGTAGAACAATTGGTTCAAGTTTAGTAATTATGAATTTAGTTTTGCAATTGAAAAGAAATTTGTTGAATATGAATATGAAATATCATTATTTTTTAGATACATTACAAAATCTATTCATTAGAGATGGAAGTGTTTTTTTGTGAATTTTCAAAATGACTACAAAAATAAATGATTTGAGTATATGTAATATTCAAATTTTGTTATGATAATGTTTCTTTTATGATTGAGTTGAGTATATGTAATATTCAAATTTTGTTTATGATAAGATTTGCTTTATGATTGGAAGTAGACTTTTGGCAAGTGAAGAGGGTGAATATTGTCTCTTTCATTCATTATTAATTTTTATCTAGGTTTTGATATTTTAATAGAGATTTTAACACCGTAATCAAGGTTAAAAAAGCCCAATAAATAGATTATGTAAATTGTTATAAATCATTAATAAAGAGATAAAAATCATTGATCGTTTACAAGTTACCAACCTTTTGTCATCTTACAAAACTTTCATAGAGTTGCAACCTCCAAAGAGTGAAATTTATTCATCTCTTACTAATTAAGTAGAGATCTTGATGTTAACAAACCATCATTCAATTTTTTTTCAATATCATATACTTTTCTCTTTTTTTTTCATGTTATTTCAATATCATATAATTTTCTCTTTTTTTTTTCATGTTATATTTTTAGATTATTTGTTATAAAAATTACATGTAACATTTTTGTAATTTGTGAAGTGATGATTAGGAAAAAAATAGATTATTTATGGTGTTTAGTCTCGAAAAGCGTATATATATTCTTATAAGTTACATAGAATATAAGAAATTAATTTGTGAGAATCAAAAAAGTTTGTAAAATATAATAAAAAAATGTTAGCTGATAAACTTAAAATGTATAACAAAAGTTAAAAAAAATACTAAAGTTTAAAAAAAGGTGGGAAAATATATATCAAACTTTCAGTGTCACATTTCAATCAAAAGAATGATGCATCATCATGAATTTACCTTATAGTTTGAAATCAATCTAACTCAAGTAGTTCAAATCCTAAGCATTTAGTCCCTCTATTATAAATACACATATTCATCAAACTTTGCATTGCAATATGTTTGGAAGACAAGTAAGTCATTGTCACTAAAAGTACAAATACATAGAATATGTTTGGGGGATTGGTACCACAATAGATAATGAGGTGAAAGAACTCTCTATTTATATGGCCTCATTTCTCTTAAGCAAAAATGAGTTTTTGAAGTGAGATTCCATAATAACCATAAGCATCCTATATCAATATACTTCTCCTTGTGACCTTCATCTTCCTAGGTTAATCAATAAGTAATATATCTTTGGGCATAATTTGACATAATATAATTTTGTCATGCCATTTGCAACCTCAAGTTATCTCTTGGGACATAATTTGACATAATAAAATTCTATCATTTCATTTGCAACCACAACTTGATGGTGTATAAACAAACAAATAAAAGGGTTCTCCTTGGCAAGGAATATCTATGAAAAAAAGAGGGGCCATCTCCTAATCTGTATCTTTTCCTTTCCATTAAAATCATTAAATAGGGAGCCTCTAACTCCAACACATACTGTAGTAGGAAATGGGTGAGAATAAAATTAGTCATTCACCAACTTACCTTATACTCTAATCATACATCCCCATTCAGTGCAATAAAGTACAATACAAATGTAGGGACATCTCCTACATATAGGGTAATGGGTAGATGGGTTATTTAATTCAAAAAATATTAAGTGGAAAAAGGAATTCTTCATTTGCAGGAGAGAGGGATGGAAATTCAAACTACACTAGGGATTTTGGTCTTGATTGACCTTATTCCTCATGCATTTCAAACCATGGAACGTTGTCACTAATGGAATCATTGTAAACATTCTTTGTGATTTAAAGTTCCTATAATAAGGTCTAAAAGTAGTGTAAAAAGATGTGGTAAAATAAAATTACAATATCAATTTATCGACTACTTAGCCGTACAATGTGACTATTTTGGCCCTATAGTTGAATGATAAAAAAATAAGGGTTTGGATATTAATTAAAATAAAATAATATGATCAGAAATTAATGCATTGTTGAAATAGGGCAATAGATATTTAGTGAGAGAGAATGGGAGATAAAGCCACTTTCCTTTGTGACAGTATTCAAGGAGAAATAGTGGATATGGTCTTAACTATTGCATCATGTAGTCTTTAGTAGGACTTCTAGTGGCTAGCTTCAACCTTCCGCCTACCTTCATGGTGTCTCTCTTGCCTAGTGTAATAGACACCTTTGTAGAAATATATTTCTCTCACCTACTTGGCACCTTTATAGACCCTCCCATCATCCATCGTATGCATGTTGCTAGAAACTCTTTAGACCACTCGAAAAAGTGGGTGGACTTAAATATTAAAGTCAGTCTAGGACTTTAAATTCTACACACATTTCCATTTTTAGAGCATGTTTTGTCATTTTGTGTTTTCATTATGCCAATATATTTAGCAATACACATATTAATATATGTATTAAATAGAAATGAATGGATTTAAAAACTAGAATACATAAAAGTAAATGTTCCAAACTTTTCTCCCAATTTTATCAACCCTAGCCATATAGATTAATCACAACTATTTTACTAAAAAAAGTCATCATTGCCATTTTAAAAAATATAATACTTTCTCACCAAATTCAATGATTAACACATATTATATTATTGACTTGCATAGTAAAAAATAAGTCATAAAGAAATAAACATTAACATTAGTTATTTAAAAAAACCAAAATAGCATATTCTAAATCTTTAAAATAAATAATATTAGAATTATTAATATACATTTTAGAATTTTTAATATACTCTTCAGTAATCTAACATTATTATGTTATATAAATAATTTTATAAAATATAATTATTTATTCAAAATTATATATATAGATAGATATTCATTCTAAATCTCATAACATAAATTTTCACTATAATTTATAATCTTACCACATAAAATTTTACTATAGTAAATTTTCTTGCTTCGCTTCGACATCATTGAATTTGATGGTAATATGAGTGCAAATGGACACTAAACAATATACTATCGCCATTGTGACAAGGACTCATAAGTTAAAAATTCAAAAATACATTCCCAATGTTCTTACCTAGTCATGATCACAACCCCGCCTCAACAATCAATCACCTACATCAGCCCTAACCTATAGGAGTAGAGGCATGGGTTAGCATATAAAAATAAATAGCCTTCATCAATCCCAACCTCTAATAGTAGGGGTATGGGTTTCCATATGAAATAATAACACCTTTCCAAACAAGGTTCCCATTATTGCACCAAACCATACTATGAATCATTTGATTCCAAAGATCTCTTAACTTACATAACAAACTAGGTCAACGAAATGTTCATTCATCATCAAACTACTTAAACAAATCTATGGTTTGTATAAACCACTCTTAGAACTACCAAAAAAAAGTTTATAAGGTCAAAATCATATAAATCAAATTAAAAACAAAGTATGTTGGTAGTTAAATCAAATTTTATTTTATAATATTTTAAGTACGAGACAAATATCTTATCATTATTAAATCAGAGTTTACATTGTCCCTTCACGGGGATGATTGGTCCATCCTTATCTATCAATGGACCCTACTTTCAAAATATTCCCAATATTTTATTTTCATTCCATAGGAAATTGAAACGTTATTTCCACTAGACGTCCCTGGTTGAATAATCCTTCGAGCAAAAATGTTATCAAACTCATCGAGAAGGAGGAAATTTCTTTTACTTTATGTCAATAATATGTACGAAAATACATTTGCTATTCTCAAGTTTTATGAATTATTTGCCTATAATTTTAATCTATTTATTTTATTTTTTTTGTTTACGATATATACTTTTCTTATTCCTTAATCCCACACAGATTTATAATGTTTTTAATTTTAGACTATCCTTTTAATGAAAATATGAAAGTTCATAGATATTTGAGTAGTTTAAACTTATTCCAATATAAGTTTCATTATATTATTATTCTTATATTAATAAAATAGTTATAAGGAAGTGCTTTCTTTTACTAACATAATGAATTATTATGTTATGGTGTGAATATGGTTGTTTCTCAACATTTCGTCTTATTTGGCAAAAGTTAAGAAAATCTCTCACCAGTTCTACTTTATAGTACCCCTTTCACAGGTGTTCCTAAACATGCCTATTACTAAGCCATATACACCTAACATCTATATATATCTTGGAATTCCTTTTATGATACAAATATATTTCCTTTTATGATAGAAATATATTTCTATATAAAAAATTATTATACCACGTTAGTTGACATAAGTGGTCCACTATAACCTAGAAACTCCAATTTACCATGATACTTATCCGAATTGGAGTAGCTACAAAGGAGTGGTGCTTCCCACTATTATAATGGTTGATTGGTTTCCATGTGAATGTAATTTCTTCATAATCTCTCCCCCACCCCCCTCCACTATTCAAAAATAAACAAAATCTTTCATTGGTGGCCTTTGATACAACTAACATAGGTTTTATCTTGGAATTGTTTGTATGACACACACACACGCATATATATACAAAAATTATTATCCTACACTAGTTGAAAAATGTGCTCCATGGAAATGTATAAGGTTCAAAATGCCATGATCCTCATACAAATGGAGAAAACTAGAAGGTAGTGATGCCTCATGCTAATAGAATTGTTGATTGGTTTTGATGTGAATATATATGGATAATATGCTTGTTACTTCACCTTCCCCCCCTCCTCCTATACAAAGGATAAAAAACTTCTGATGAACAACACTCCACATTACTTCTAACACATGCCTTTTTAAAAATTCTCAACCTTCCCCCATCTTCTATGCAAATGAAAAGAATAATCTCTCTCACCACAATACTCCATAACACCCATTTCATATGCCCATTACTATGTCAAATATCCATAACATTTTTTTGCATCCCATTACTATGTCAAATATTCCTAACATCTTTTTCATCATAGGTATCTATTTATACAAAAATTATTGTTCCAAATTACTTAAAAGAATTGGTCTACAAAAGTATCTCAACCTAAATATACCATTATCCTTATGACAATGGGGAAACCATAAGGTGGTGGTGCCTCAATCTAGATTGTGTAGAGAATGAAATGAAAAGAAAAAAATATGAAAGGAAACACAAAAAGAGAAAATATTGCAGAGATCATATTAATATAGTGAGAACTAAATTCATGCACGCATTGCACATCATATAATTAATCAAATCAATAACATGCCCATCCAATAGGCATAAGAACTGACAGAAAGATGAGCTACAGGCTTGCAAACGTCGCCCTTAGATTTACAGAATTCACCCAAAAACTCTTCATTTGTGTGGCACTTCCAAGCCTCACTCTAATTTGATGGTGTAAAGCTCAAGGGGATTGAGTGACTGAGCTTGGGGACCAAACAAGAGTATTTATAGCCAAGCTTCCATCAAGCTTCTATTGACTGTGTGTCAAGTGTTCCACAGAACATGGTAGAGAACTGTAGAGGGAGTAATGGACCACTCCAGGAGCTCCCAACAAGAAATTAATTAACTGCAGTTGATTTCCGTAATTGAAGGAAACGGTGGCAGATAGTGCCGGTAATAAATAAGTGGCCGATGGTTGTGTCGGTAATAAATAAGTGGTCGATGGTTTCCGTAATAATCGGCTGTTGTAAGGGAGCTAACACTGGTTTGACAACTGAGTTATGATAAGTTTTTCCACTCATTTGACAACTGAGTTATGATATGTTTTTCCACCTGTGAAAAATAATAAAATTATCCTTGTTTTCTGTTTTCTAAACCAATTTAGTTACTCTAACCTTAAATTTCTAAACTACTATCAAAATAAAGATACCATCTTCCAACTCATAATGGAGTGTTATCTAAACAAATGGTAAAGCTGATTAGATTGTATTGAGCCTCACGTTAACATCCCTCCCAGCACCTTGGCATCCCTCCCGTACTAGAGACACGCCAAATGACAATAAAGATCTCATTCAAATCCCTCTATTTAATCCCATGCTATGTTCTTGGGCTTTTCTTCTTTAGTTTTTTCAATTTATTTCCGTGAACAAATGGTAAGGCCAATTAGATTGTATTGAGCGGCACCTTAACATCCCTCCGAGCACCTTCGCATCCCTCCGATACTAGAGACACTCCAAATGACAATAAAGATCTCATTCAAATCCCTCTATTTAATCCCATACTGTGTTCTTGGGTTCTTCTTCTTTAGTATTTTCAAGTTATTTCTGTGACAAAAAAAGTCCTTATTTTAATTTCTTTATGGTAACTTTTTTATTTTCCTGACATCTTGATGTCTTCTCTGAAAATAATGAGTTTATGGACACCTTGTTTTCTTCTATTTTTAGAAATAATGAAAAATGGATTTTTTAAAAAAATATCAGTTTCAAAAATAAAGTTACTCAATTAATTTTGAATCGACCATAACCAGAAAATCTCGTTTATATAAACAATAAATAAACCTGTCTGTAACACTTTCCAATATATATATATATATAAAATAAAAGATCCGTAGCCTCACTGGTAAGTGGAATTATACACGTAAAACATTACTGAAGTCCGGCCAGCTTTATACAGCAACCATCATATTTTGTTTGAAGAAAGAAAAATATAAAGAAACAATACGACAAATTCACAAGGGGAAAACATTTCGATAGAGACACAACGGTTATTAGGTATTGACTTGGGTAATGTTATGACTTTTTTTTTTTTTTTCAACGTAATGTTATGAAAAAATTTAAATCATAAAATATATAATGTAAAGGGACGAGGACATCGACCTAAATTATAGGTGGGTCATCCCTCATATTTAATTCAAGGACTTTAAGGACTTGTATACGGCTTTCTTTCTGATGATATTCTGTTTATAAATATGAACTTTATCGCACTTTAACCAATTAGATTAGGTTTACATACGTCTGTTGTTATGACTGAGTAACTACTATTTAGATTAGAGAAGGATATTATAGATTAGAGAAGGAAGGATGGTATTACCACCCCCCCCATAAAGGCCAGTGATATTGAACAATTATTTAATCCCCTTTCGCTAAAGGTTATATCCCGTGTTTGTTAACCCAGGGCTTTTTAAGCACATATGTGTAGAATTGGATGGGTTGTATTTTTGTTAATTTATATATGTAAGAAG